>FN649748.1:2254657-2284243 GCA_000310025.1 Ectocarpus siliculosus
GGAAGTAGAATTGAAACGAAGGGGGGGGGGGCAGGGGGGAGGAGGGCGGGTCGGGTGGGTTGTCTAGGCCGGTGTCGTGGCCGGTGACGTGGCAGCAGCAGCTGCTGCAGCAGCGAAGGAGCGGGAGCGGCGGCGGCAGCGGGAGCGGCGGTGGCAGCGGCGGTGGCAGCAGGCTTAGCAGAGGGAACGGAGAAGACTGGCTGTCGGTGAGCAGCGCCGAAGGAGGGGAAGGCCTGACGGGACCTTTGTTAGATGGAGGAGAGGGTGCCATCGTGGGGAGAGGAGCGGCGGTGACAGCGGCGGCGGCGGCGTCGACGGTCGAACGGGGCGCCGGCGCTCGCGCTGGTTCGGGCGGGGTTGCACCGGCGGAGGCGAGAAAAGCGGCGACTGCTTCCGCGAGCGGAGGGCTGTTTATCGTATAGCTCGGCAGACAGAAAATACACAAGAGCAGCGTGTAGAACGCCGTTCTGGCGCAGAAAGCGGTAGCGGCGGTGTATTGCTTATGTCCTCCACGACAGATGGAAAAGCGCAGTATTGTATCTTGTAACGGAAGGGCTTAGATGTTGTGGTTCACATTAGAAAGGCACGCTTGGATTTGGTTGATTCGAATGAAGTGCCTTGCGTGATGTGGATGAAGTGGGGTTGGTTTCCACCGTTCGTTGTTGATGAAAGTCGTTTTGAGGTGAAAAGGCCATGTTCAGGTTCTGGCTTTTGCTTGTGGCAAAAAGATTGCGAAACTTTAAGAGCCCAAACGATTGAGAAGGTAAGCAGGCCAGGGTCGTCTTCGTTCACACGGCGGCGCCCCCGACCACCCCTCTTTGGTGATCCAACGCCGTTGTTCGTTGCTGTTGCCGGTTCGGCGACTCCTACGCAGCCACCGGGTTTATGGTACGAAGGGGTTGTATTGCGTGGTGGAGAGGTGGCGTGATGATGTGGGTCTGCTTTTTGTGGGTATGGGGTACTTGTATGCCTTTTAACTCTGCTCTGCTGCTGGTACAGTGAAATCCGTTTGTGTCCCTGATGAGGATCCCCTTGTCGATTTGGATTGATAGTGATCCGTGTGTGGTCGTTTTTGTCGCGTGACGTCACTTGTCTTGGTGTTTTTGTCGTGCTCGTTCGTTTGTTCTGAAGCCCGATAGGGATTCAGTTTCTGTCGCCGATATTCTCAGAACCTATTTTCGAAAATGACCCCACTATTTTGTGACCCCACTTTTCTGTGACCCCGCTTTTTTGTGACCCCACCAAAAAGTGACCCCACTTTCTGCATTTCACTTGGTTTTAGAGTAGGCGATCTCCGGTCTCTAAAAGCAAGTTGTTTTTCTTCGGTCCATGTTTCTGGAGATTGCAGCGACAGATTTTCGTGTGGGTTGGAAGAGGTGTCTCTCCTGGCCCGTACGGCCCCTCCTGCGAGTTTCGTGCTAACGCTTGTGTCAGCTTGTGAGAGCACGTCCACGGTTGGTACAGAATCAATCATGCACGAAAGTCGACGACTTAGGACACAGCCCTGTTAACAGTGAGTGAAACATGCCTCAAACTTTCACCGATCACCACTGAGAGCAAGGCAAGGCAAAAGGCAGTGCTCGAAGGCAGAGCACATTCACCAGCACTCAAGTATGCATCATGACGTTGTTGTGTGTACAAAACTTATCTTTCTCTTTGTCGCTCTTTTTTCTCTCTTTTTCTGTGTCAGATGGCCTTGTCTCTGCTTGCATTTTTTTTTTTTTATTCTTCACTTCAAATCAGCGCTCACAGCACTACAGATGGCGCCCGCACTTAAGAACCTACCTGTTAAGAACATGAGGCTCAAAAAATCCAAAACTCATGAACATGAGCGTATTTTAGTGGTCCCCGTTAAGAACCTGACACTAAAACCTATATAATGGCCATTCGCAGCCTCAACAGGCAACTAAGAACCCCAGCCTCACGCAAATTAAGATGTTCTTAAGTGCGGGCGCCATCTGTAGTGCCGTTTATTCCAACCCGTGGTCACACAGAAGAGCCTCTCTCTACCCTCCCCTCCTGCGGTACTTCGCCTTCAATTTTTAATGCGAGAAGAGTTCAGCACTCTCTTCCCTCTGTGTACACACGAACTAGCGCTATCCACTTGGCCAGGAGCGGAAGCGAGAGAAAAACTCACTTTGCAAGAAAAGCTCGCCTACGCCGGGATTCGAACCCCTGACCTGACCTCTATTTAGAAGGTTACAAGGCTACCAACTAGATCACCGGGGCGACCGGCAAGCACCAAGATTGAACCAAGGGGGTGTACCTCTTTCTCTTTGCCCCGTGATGCTCACTCCTAGTCTCAGTTGTTACCTCGCATAGCGCGCAGAGGGAGCGGAGGACTCCAGAATACCTGTCGTTGATTTCTATTGACTTGCGGACCCCTTTGTTTGAGCGTACCTTTTAGGGTAAGTTAGCCTGTGACCACGGGAATCGACCGCGTCAAGTGTTGGATCAGTACGGACATATGAAGGTACTGGGTAGAGAGAGATCGGAACGGTTTTTTTCATGCCACTTCCCCCTTGGGTGTCTATGAGTGGTCTGCGTACTGGTTATGGATGTGTTTCATTTGTGCACTTCTTTTTGCGGCGGTTCCGCATTTTGTCGAGTGGCGTTTTATGATTGCTCGACCTCGACATAAATTAACGCCTTCATTCTCCTCGTCGTCCTTCATTAGTACCTGATACATGTATCGTACCTCTGTACTACACGAGGTTTCCTTTTCATATCTGGTCGGACTGCCTTTACTTAACGCTTTTATTTCGACTTCATTTTCCCGCGTGTGTTTGACTCGGCGGAACTTGGTCCACTTTGCCCTTGCGCGTGTATGACTCATCATCGCGCCTGGCCTTGCCTGGTTTCTGGTTTCTTTTTTTGCGGTTTGCCGTTTGGTTGCGGTATTCGTCGCGCTGCAGACATGTATGTGCCTGGACCATCACAAAGAATTTCCACCACCTCTATCTTCGCACTAATAACCCATCGGGGCTGCCCTCGGTCTTTCTCTCCCGTACCTGACGACCGGAGAAAAATCTGCGTTTCACGCTTCCCCGTCTATACCCGACAAAGCGTAGCCTTGCCGATCCTCATCATATGACGACGCCAATGGCTACCATGGTCACGGCTGACGGCCACCTGTCGTTTTTTCGACTCGGTACCCATGCCAATGCCAAGTCAAGGACGAGGAAAAATGTTTTTTCTTTCCTTCGTTCAACATCTTCTTCATCACCGCGAACAACAATACTATCATCCTCGACCTCCACATAGATAGATAGATGTACCTTCCCTGGCCAATAAAAGGAGAAAGGACTTCAGATGAGGCCGGGGCTGCCCCCCGGGCTGTTATTTTTTAATTCAGTTTTTGAGAACCCAAAAACCGAATGCGGAGGGAGTACTGAGTTTGGCAGGGGTCGGGGCCCAGTCTTGCTTGGGTGAACCGAACCCATGGCGAAAAGTTAAGTGTTGAATACTTCAAAGTAGTCGCCAACCTTCACGACATCAAGCCCCTCTTCGAACGGGACGCACACGAAAGATGAGAAGCAAAGAAAGAAAAATCTATCCCGAAAGCAGACAATCGATATTTCGGAACAGACTTCTTTCTAGGGAAGAAGCGAAATTGGACAAGTTACATGCATCCATGCGCGAGCAGCACGTACAAGCGCGGTTGAATCATGGCGAACGGCGAACCGCCCCCCGCCCCCCCATAAACATGACAACGCACCAACAATTACAGCGGTGGTGGTGGTGCTGCAGAAGCACTGATGTCTTCTGTCTTTCTTGAAACACCACACGGTACTGCCGAATGCATTCATCCATGGGACGACAACGGTTTGCCTTTCTTTTGTGTTTTTTGCATGACCAGCACAACAATCTATCGGTATTCTGGTCTCTCTGACACATTTTCAGCAGCTGGCAAATGCATCCCGAACGCGATGGAGAGCTGCCGGACATCAAGGTTATATACGTTGTCGAGATTATTCTCTCACGAGACTGCCCTTCCTTTCGTGAAGCCGCTGGCAAAAAGGAACGGGCTCAAGTTGAGGCCCCGGGCTATTTTTTTTCACAGAAAAGCACTTACCGTTGTACTGGCGTTCCATCCAGGCGGAGTGCGGCTTCTCTCCCTCCCGTGCCCGTTGTTTTCGCTCCATTCTATGTACACGGAAATTAGTCGGAATAACACCACGAACAATCTACAAGCAATAGGTGAGCCCTTGTGATCATGAGTTGAATGGCACAAGCAGGCAGCACTTCCGGCGCTTTAGAGCAGCAGGGGTCCGAAAACGACTCGAAGGACTGAAGATGGTAGCAACATCAGTGAGAGGAGTCCCCTCGGTCGTGGAGAAGTGTCTGCCATCCATTAACTCAAGTTCATCACGCCCGCCCAGACCAATCAGTCCATCAGCGCATCACCCACTTTCCCATTCGCCGACAGACCGGCCTAACCTAACTATTATTTGAACGTTCATCTACGCTACGCTGAATTTGAAAACGTCGTGGTGCCATGCCATCGCACCACATTCGTAAAAGGTTTTATCACCACACCTACGGCGGCGAATCTACTGCTGTGTATCCAAAAGGCGCCCTTCGAACTTCGAAGAAAGACGCCCCTCCAGCTAATCGATTCAACCGTTTCAAGCCCCACATTTCCCGCAGCATATAAAAACTACACTGAAGAGGCTGGCAAACTGCTTTCTGACCACGGCCTACCTTGGCAAGCCGAAAAAGAAACGGCCATCACGTTCGGGCGGGCAGAGCAACAACTACAGCACTACGTACACTAGCCAGCAGAGCGAAAACAAAATCCAACACCAGTCGAAAAATCACATCAGCCCGACCGACGGGGATGAGGCCGAAGACACACGCCTCCCACGCCCCCGGAACCTCCCGACACCGCTAGCAAACAGTCCCGCCGCCGCCGCCCGCCGCCACCGCCGCACCGCCCGTCAAGCTCAGCAGGGGTTCGCCCACGACGAACCAGGAGATGACGAGTGCGGCGACGGTCTCGGCCCTGGAGTGGAAGAGCGCGGCCGTATCGTATACCAGGAGAAGCGCGGCCCCCGCCACCGCCGCGCAGACGGCGGCCGCGGGAAGGACCGACAGGAACGGCGACGGCCGTAATGGCGGCGGCGGTTGTGGTGGTGGTGATCTCGATGAGGACGTGGAAGAGGAAGAGGGAGACGATGGAGTAGGTGATGGTTTTCGCTGGAGGCCGGAGGCGATGGCGGCGGCTTGGCGGGAAAAGTCTCCGTATTCTCGGAGAATGCAGCAGAGCTCGAATACCTGGGAGGGGGTACACACGATGCGGGGCGATTTCCGATATGTCGGCGGGTGGGTGTGCGCGGGAGGTAAGCAGGTGGGGAGAAGACAAAAAGCAAACGAGAGGCGCACGGAAAACTCGGCTTCCAGGTAGATCAACAGCAAGCTAAACGACACGCAACCAATGCGGGGCAATTGGAAGTTTGGCAGAGGAGGAACATCGCACATCAATGGACGGTCGAACCGGATAGGGTGTGCAGAGAGATAAAAAGAGGCCGGAGGGCGAGTAAGCGGGCGGCGGGGACAAGTAGACATTGTTCTGTTAATGTTTTGCCTGTCGAGAGCACCGGGGGGGGTTCCACGCAAACCTTCAATTCTGTTTCGAGCAACACAGGAGCACGCAACCCCGTTGCCGTTATCGAATTATTATCCCAACTTTCGCGTAGAATATTTCAAGCTGTGTGATTGGCTCCTGAAACTTCACGTCGGGATTGAAATAGGGGGGTGCCGGGTCGATAACGTGACACTACATGGTGAGTTCCCGACCCTACACCGCCGTTCTCTAACGGTATCAAAACCGGTCCAAGTCCAAGTCCAATGACCGGTTATTGACGCCCCCTCGCAGCATGTGTCCGATATCACTGAGTGTGTGTTCCCCACGAGGTGGCGGATGTTATAAACTACCCTCTCCCCCGGGGGTGACTTTTCCCCGCCAAGTACACTCCCGTGCGTACAGAGGCGGATCGAGGTAGGGTAGACGGCTAGACGACGCGCCAAATCACGATCCTTCAACCTACCGCACGCTCCACATCTCTGCCGACGACAACGGACAACCCGTCGTGAGGAAACCAGGGTGAAAATGGCCGCAAGCGGGCATGGGACGAAGGCTTACTGCCATGTCATGCAATACATATACATGTAAAGCAACGCACAACATGCAAAGGTGATGGCGACGACGATAAGGACTTGCCTGTATCGCGTAGTACTGGCACACGGCGAGGACCACATGGTCGGCGAAGTCGAAGTGCTCGCTACACTTCCCGCTGCGCCTGAGGTGCGCGTACCAGCAGTTGCTCGATTCCTCGGACTGAACAAGACCCTGTTGGGGCGCAGCGGAGGAGGAGGGGGGAGGGGATTCGTTCGTGCGGCCTTTGTCTTAAACCATGGTGATTGCGCATTTATTCCAACTAGGTGCGAAATCGTTCTGCTGCTGGTGTGAGAGAGACGCGGCCATACATGTGGGCGGTCGTTCACGTTTGTGACGCGATAAGGGGACTGTATGCAAATGGAAGGCGGGCGTCCAACGACGAGATCGATGATGGCGAGGTAAGGACCCCAGGAGGACGATAAGTGTGCCGGTACATAAGAGCAAATACTGCGTGGTACGTAACCACATCACACAAGGCTCCCCGTTCAGGAACACTCTTCGAGATTAATTCTCCTCATATCGAAGCCGGCGCTGCTGTACCCTATGGTACGGAGTGCTCGGTGTTTGGGTTCGATTTGTTGCGTGTGCTGTGTGCGTGTTTCTTAGCCAAGTCTTCCGCGCTGCGGTATCTACTCGTCCCGTGGCAGCCCCCCTCCTCAAATGGATGCGCGTGTGTCTTGTCTCTGTTTCAACATATCAAATCCAATGCGTAACGCTCCCTTTTGTTCACCGCACAGACCACAAAACACAAACACACACACAAACACATTGTGTCGCGCGGTCACCTGGATGTAATTCAAGCCCAAGTACAAGCCCAAGGTGCGGCCCAGTATGACGGCCACGTACAGCAAGAATCGGTTCCACCGAGCTCGCCTGCACGAAAAGGGAGGTTTCGCACGCAAACCCACACGCACGTTTTGCGCAGACACAAACACGGGGAACGATCAGCGACACAAGGTTTGCGTATCCATGTCACTAACGCCCTCAGGTGCGTGCTTGCTGGCTGTAGAAGAGCAAGGCAAGCTTGAGGGCACCCTATAAAAGCAGCTGCCGTCTTCTCAAGGGTGACAACGTTCTCGTGGGACACATACCGAGAGTGCCGGTTTACCGAGTAGGTTGTCAAACCTTTCACCGGCACGGCTTCGCCACGCGCAAAACGGAGACTCTCAGGTAGCACCATACACCTCACGGCAGTCTCACGCTTACACTAATACGCGGTGGCGGATACATCCACGCGTGGCATTGCCCGATTTCGCGAGCGAGAAAGAGAGAGGTCACACTACCACGAGAATCACACCCCGCAAAAACCCCCGTCAAGGTGCCCCTCACTTGTTCGGGGTAGATATCCCGCATCAATCTTCTCAACACCGTGATTCATGGATCCAATGCCGACACCACGCTACTCCACTCATGACACAAACTCAACCCTTGACGCCTACGTCTCGCTGAGCAGATAGGGGGAGGCTAGAAGGAAGGACGTCGTAGGCTGTCCAGGTTGGCGCGGGGATATCCCATGGGAGTGTGGGATACTCTTATTTATGTATACTCCTTCCGCACGCCGGGGTTCCTGGCGGTTTCCCGTGCTTGACTAAATCAAACCACTTACGGCGGTAAAACCCCCCACTACTCCAAAGAGAGGCGTACGACCTAGAAATGGTTGGCAGGGAATACACCGGATAGCCGGATAGACGTTGAACAAAAATGAACAACCATCGCGAAGCGAACAACAACGGCAACCATTGCCCCGCTCACGTTCTTGAAGGGGTCGCGCCTCCGGCGAGCCAGTCGCAGAACGCGTTGACCGCCAGTGCGGCGAGCGGGATGACGAATGCCAGCTTTGAGGTGAGGGTCTTGGTAGTTCGGCTTCCACCCCCGATGCACACCCCTGTCGGGCCGGTTCCGGTTCGCGCACGAAAAACGACATGTACGTGTGTCCGCACAGGAGCGGGGGGGGCGTTCGCGTGAGAGGGAGGGAGAAACAGCAGCTTGTTTTGTGAGACAACAATATTCTAGAAACACCAGCTCGCATTTAGAAACACTAGAAACACCAGCGTGTTTGAGAAACAACACAAGATAAGTTTTGATGACGCGGTTGTGAGGGTGGGGAGGCAGATAGTGCGCCCTTGGAACAGCGACGGAGGAGCAGAAATAGGGCGGAGTTCAGGCCTCGAAAATCGACCGCCTACAATACGCCGTCGGGGGCGAACAGACTCCAGCACCGGTCAGAGGATGCAGTGGCGCGCACTGAGATGTTGAGCGGAGATGCTCATGCTCCGCAGGGTGGGTGTTTGGAGGCAGTTTCGTCTGACCCCCCGCAAGAGCTTCTATCGATCAACCCAAGGAAAAACAAATCGAGACCGGTTTTTTCTCCTCGTCCGGAAAGGTAAAACAAACACCGATCGATGCCAATCAACGACTCTTGCAGAGAGGCGATTGACTCCAACGACAATGCACATGTTGAAGGCATTGTAATATGTATGTTCAAGTTGTAGAGGACTTCCACGCTGGCCTCGAAACAGAAGAGGAAAGTGTTTCTCGTGCCATCGAGTTGCCTCCTCCCCTTTTACAGGGAGCCTCCGGGAGGGGGTTCCGCGGTCGATTTCGCTACATACCCCTCTATCCCATGCTGCACGCGGCACACCTCGCTCGCTTCCCACACCTGTTCAGTATGGACTTACTTTGCACCAACTCAACACGGACACAAAACGGGCCACCACGTCGTACCGTCATCCTCCACGCTTCCGGTACAGCAGATAAGGTCAAGCGACGGCTTCTCCCGCGAGCGGGCGGTGGCAACGTTGGCGTAATTCCGGCGGCAGCCCTGCTGAACCCTTGTCCTGCGGGTACATCCGGGGAGAAGCAACAACAATCATCATCGACCATGCCATTTTAACAGCACTGTCTGCATGTGCCAGCATAGAGTGTCACCGCGTCCCCTACGAAATCCCGCGCTCGATTCTCAGCTTCTAGCGGAACATCTCCCACAAAATCATACTTGAACTGTATGTACACAGGACAAGGCCGGGCAAGGGATACTGTAGGTGACACTTTGAGCACATGGCGGTGTTCTGAATCGGACAAAATGCTGCGTTCACCACACCGTAAGGGTAGGTCTTAACGGAACAATCGCATCTCGAAATCACATTCAGCTTTGGTTATAAGACCGGAAGATCCAAGGAACTCTGCTGTTGATTGGCTGAATAGTGATTTCGACCGCCGAACCTTTAGGACTTTAAAACAGGACGGCCCAAAACTAAATCGGGATTTGAAAAAAGGTGAAACCATTGAATCGGATCCCGATTTGGGTGAACAGCGTCCATAGTTGCGGGACCACGGTCCACTCGACGGCAAGTGACGCAGTGGCGCACAGAAAGCAGCCGCGTGACGCGGGGGAAAGGATCAAAGGATCACCACCTCACGCCGCGATACCAATCCAGCACGGATTTCGCACAAGCACACCCACGGTTGGGCACCTTGTTGCGCAAGAGTAGGAGAGGATGTCCTCTTCGCAAGGCGGGGGGCGTGCCCAGGAGCGTCGGGAGCAGGAGGAGCATCGGGAGCACCAGCAGCATTATCATCATCAGCAGCAGCACCAGCGGCAGCACCAGCAGCTACCTTCGCGAGGCTATGTTGCAAGTTGGTCCTCCGTCCCACTACAGCAGCGCCAGTCGCAGCAGTCGTACCACTCGCCCGGGTCCAGCTGGGCGCCAATCCCTGCGGTTGGAGGACCGCGGCAGGATTTCGCATCGCTGGGTGGGCATCCCATGTCGTTCCCCCAGAGCAGCCACTTGGCGGCTCCTCCACAGCTGCCGCCGCAGTTCATGACGGCGCGTCTGCCGCACACAAGCACGCCTGCCCCCTTGCGCGGCTCTCCATCGCCGCCTCTGCCGCAAGCAAGCACGCCATATGTGGGTGGAAGGGGGGCACCCGTGCCTGAGGAGCTCGACAGGAGCACAGACATGGCCCAGCAGCTCCAGGAGCTCAGCCGGAGAAAAAGCCCCCCGCGTTCAGCCCCTTGGACATGGACAACCTTTCCGGCGAGGAAGACGGGCCCCCTCGTGCTACTGCATCCAAGGTAACACGTATGAGCTGCTGTCGTTTGTACGCAACAAGGCCCGAGCAGCGTACATGTCAAGGCACAGGCTTGTAAGTGTCAAGGCAGTGCAACCGTATGTGACACAAGATATCACCCCCCCCCCCTTGACCGGTTGGCAAAGCTCAATTGCTCTGTCACAAAGAGTGGTGGTGCAGAAGATGGCTGCATTGAAACCGCGCCGTCAAGAGCATTAAGCGTTTCGTGTATTTGTGGATTCGGCTTCATGGAGTAGTCGAGCTTTCAACATCGGCGGTGTGCTATCTTGTGCCACCTACCGATGTAGGTTGGTCGCGCTTGTTATTTGTACAGCTTGAAAGATTTAAGACAGCGGTGAAGATATTGTGTGCTGCGGCTGCTTGCAGCCAACCGTGGAGCAGTAGCAGGGGGAAGCATAGCATTTCCCATATATGCTTAGCCCAGTGTTTGATTGCATGCAATATGTTTCGAGTGCAACTATCTGAGATGCCTCCACTTCGTGCCATCCCACCATGGTCCTCGTCGTCTGCGCTGTTCCTCCACCATGTTCCCAGAGGAAGAACCGCACCCTCGCCGGTTCCTCCGAGGCCCACGGCGGCGAAAGCAGCGGGACGTCAGCAGAAGACGTCGGTAGCCAGGTGAAACACCACGGAGTCTCGAGACTGCAATACGTTGCGTTAGAGGCTCTAGAGTTCTCCGTGCAGACGTAAATCTTTCGTGGCGTGCGCTCTTGGCTAGCCGACTTTTCGTGTTTTCGAGTGATGAGCGTTGGAAGCTGCTCGAACATAAAAAGCACACGATCGAAATAGGTGGCACAAACGCTGCGTCTGCCACCGCATCGAAACGTGCTTTTGAGTGCTGCAAGTTAGACTCGAGGGTGGCAGATACAAGCACGAAACGACAGCAGTGTGCTACCCCCCCTCCTGTGGCCGAACGTGCACCGGGCAACAGAGCGGTTTGTTTGCTCCTGACTGCTCCCGTAAAGCGAGCTACGATAACACGGCAGTCTGACTGCTGTTTATGCACGGGACAACCAAAAAGCGGCAGCAGCAAATACACAAGTGGATGACACAGCGATCGAAAGCCTGCCATGACCTTTGCCTGAAAAAACAGTGTTGAGACAACAGTGTTGGGACGACTTGTCCTTGTGGTCAACCTGAAAAAAATCACACGGTCTAGGTGTGTCATTTGCGTGTCACGTCGACCTGGTGCCTGCAGCATCGTTAATTTTGGCAACGTGTAGCGCGGCGCAACCCTGTGTATTGCCTGGTTTTATTATTATTCGAGTGAGAAAACAAAGACCAACCTGTTTCAGCTCTTCAGCCATCGGTGAGTTGCCGCAAAGTTATGGTGTTTGAAACCTGACTTGCGTTATATTCATTTTGTCCCATTGGTTGCCCCCCTTTTATGCCAGCGTGCGCTGAACTTGTCTCTAGACGACCGTTCTGTCGACAGTGGAGGGGATAGCCTCGGCAACGAAGACGGAGATGAGGACAGCGACTCCGACTCCGCAAAGGTACGGCGTTAGGTAGATCATGTCGGCATCCGCCCACCGCGTTCAAACCAGAAGAGTTCTATGTTAGCGTCGAGGGTCGTTCGTAATTGTTGTGACACAAAATATCAACTTGGGGGATGTTGTTCTTCTTCAGGAAAGTGAGTACATCTCGAAAAGATGCATGCATGCCGCTCCCCTCCAAAGGAGTGATCCTTTATTGTGACCCGGATGTCGGAAGAGAAGACGAGAATATATCGCGGACCCCGTAGGTGGTCAATGGTTGTTTGACCAGTATTTTGTCCAAACACATAAAATCTCAAACCTATAATAGTACAAGGAGCAACAACGTTGCACAACACGCCGATCGCTCCTTGAGCCCGAAAGAGAAGCAGAACCAAACAAGGCAGCAAGAGATGGAGGAACGCCGCAGGCCAGGGATTCACTTCAGGTCTGCAGAGGTAGGCTGGCGGTGCAGTTGTACCACGACGTCGTGAAACTTAAGGGCGGTGGTAGCGTGTCTCACGTTGGAGATTTGATCATCCCTGATGGGACACGGGGATGGGGTCAAGCGTTCCGGGGGGCCGGGTTGCCGCGGAATAGAGGGCGATGGTGTAGATGCCCGCAAGGAACTCGGGGAAGCAAACAGCGCAGCGAAGGAACGGCGCAAAAAAAAGGCCTCTGAGGCCGCCCGTAGAAGGGCGAACGAGGAGACAAAACAGTTGAGGCGATGAAGGCGGCAGTAGACGCTATCGTGAACTTCCAAAAAGCGGACGCTAAGGACGAGGAACCGTGTGCAGAATCCGACGTGGCTGGTCAGCTATCCGAAGCGAGCAAAAATGCCATGAAAGCCCAAGCTGACGTAGACGGTCTCCCTCAAAACTGCAGTGCCCTAGCGCGCCGTGCGACAGAGCAAGCTCTCTCCCTTCGGGAGAAGGAGATGAAAGCCCTCATGAACGAGCACGACTCATCCCTCTAAGCACGCGGTAATGCATAGCTTGCTGCTCTCGGGAGCTTCGCGTCGTTACATCCGTTTCATTTTTTGCCGGGGGGGGGGGTCTACCTCTCTTTTCTGCCGTGGGAAATTCTTGAATTCTATAAACGCTTAAATGTCAGTGAACGTGGTACAGCTCCGTGAAGGGCGAGTGTTTCTGCAGTTTATTGGTTCCCGGTGTGAGAGGGTAGACGGACTGTTGTTGGCTCCGTTTTTTTTCGTGGTTACATGCTTTTCCTATGAAGGAGGCTCCGTATTTTCCCAGCGGGCACGTGGCTCCGCTTGCATGCCATGGGGGTGGAGTTTGGTTTCATTGTATATTTGTTGTAGCGGAGTGAATCCGTTCTACCGCGACCCACTTCACCTTTTTGGTGAAGTGTTTCTCGGTGCTAATATTAGTGCGGGTTGACAAATGGTCTCCACGAGCGAAGGTGACACGTGTGTTTGACACAAAGGCGAGGGAAGGGCAGGGTCGTTTCCTTATGCACGCGATCAACAGCGTCAAAACGGGTGCTGCGTTTCGCTATGATGGGATTGTTTTTTGTCGCGGTTCGCGTTTGAGTCCGAAGGTGAATAAAAAATCGAAGTCGTCAGGAACGTGGTCAAACGACGCTCCTAGTACCAGACTTTTTGCCCTTCGTTAATTTTTTCGAATTATTGCGGCATGCACGAGACTCAAGCGGCCGCCGCTTGCTGCAAGCATGATTTTCTGAAACCATCGTGCAGAACCCACCCCGCCCGACCATGACACGTGGTGTAAGTGCTGCCCCCGAACGACTCATGCAACCGGCATGCGTCTTAACTTCCTCTCCTTCCTTCAACACACACCGCTTCACCCCTTGGCAACTTGCCTAGGACATTTCTTGTTTGTGTAAGGTGTGTGGAGAACGGCACGTTTCTCTCTTTCTCACACACACACGCGGCAGAAGGCCTGTCTCCCCAACTATTATATCTCTCTGCCCCCCCCCCCCCCCCCCCCCAAACACACGAAGACACGAAACGCGGGACTGCGTTGGAAAGCTGTGTCAAGTCACCTAGAAGCCAGCTCCGTCATGCCCCCTTCAGTACATGTGACTCGCCGTTGCGTTACACCACGTCCCACCTCCAAATCATCCCGTCCTCTCGCCCCCCACCGTTGTTTTAACATAAAGAAACCGTTCCAGTTTCCGCTCAGCACATTCTAGACGCCTGCCTCACGTGATCACGAGCCAGTTGCCGTAAAAAGCACCTGTTCTAGGTATAAAAAAAAATCGTATGGACCCAGCAAAAACTCCTTCACTACAAACAATTGCGACGAATGAAGGAACTCGAAACATTAACAACACACGCAGTACGAGGGCCCGTGCCCCTCGCTTTTTAGATGACACGGTTGGCGTTGCGGTTGAGGATGAATCTCGGTCGCCCCATGGATTTCTGGTCCAGGTAGTCACGAATGAGTTCGCGAGGCATGGACACCTCCGCAGCTTTCGATGGCCTGCCCCGTGCGGGCACCGTGTCGTAGTAGCTCCCACTGATGCTCCCGTCAGGGTGGAAGGTCACGCTCTCGGGAGCAGATACCTTCCACGCGGACTGAGGGACGGGGGGCCCTGCGACGTCGCAAGAAGTTGTGCAGCCGAACGATCGTGTTCATGACGTGGCCGACGCGGTCTAGTCGGATCGCCAGCGGCTTCTACAGAATTCCCCACGTCTTCACCTGTCATCGTATTAGGCGGGAACGGCGGCACCTGGTTGGTCGGTACTTCATACCCCTGAACTAATCGCCGATATGTACCCATTAAAACTTTGGGATAGAACCAGATGGGGGAGGCGAGACGCGCATTTGACACGTCCGGCTATGCCCAGCTATGTAGTACTGCGTGCTACGGATCAATGTTGAATCATTTTCGCGTTCCAGTCGAGAACATTGACACTAAAGAGGTGGTTACCGAAATACTACAACATTCTCAACAATAGTCTCTTCGAAGAGGCACGAGAGAGGGCGGCAAAAAGAGTGGCGTCGGTTCGAGTGCTCACCAGTATGCCGAACGCTTGCTCGATGGAGACCCTGGCCTGCGACTGGTAAAAGTTGTACGCGTCTTGGCTGAGGGTGAGGGCAGTGCCTGGGTAGGGGACGAGCACTTGGTTCGACGCCGGGTAGGCGGCGTCGCCAACGATGAAGCAGTCGGGTGGGAGCTTCCTCAGGAGTGCGTCGAAGCCAGAATTCTTGAACGCCGTGCGGTCGTTCTGGATTTCCGGGCAGTTCATCGTCCACGTGATGATCTCATAGCTGGCGTTGCAGATGCCCTGAGTACAATTGGTCGCCGTGGGTGAAAGCATTGTTGTTGGTGGCCAAAAGGTCTTCAACATTGGGCACGGAACGGCATGAGCGAATGTGCTAACTCCGCCCGGGGAGATCTACGTCGTAGGATGCTTGTTTCCAACACTTCCCGGGGAGATCTACGTCGTAGGATGCTTGTTTCCAACACTTCCCAGGGGAGATCTACGTCGCAGGATGCTTGTTCCCAACACTTCCATCCTCGAGGTGTCTCTTTGCTGCATGTTGTAACAATGTTCCTTCTATATCCTGCTGTTGCCGATGTTGTTGGATACATCATTGTTTTGTGTAAATAGATAAACCGTTGCAACAACACCGCCACAGCATCCGCGTCTCAACTTTCGCCACTGCTACTCCTCCTGTGTACGCCCCAGCGAAGAGCTGTTTGCCCCCAACACTTAACGGTCGTGACTGCTGTGTACTCTTGGTTTGTCTACATGGGCTACCTACGATGAATACGTGTAGTTCTGACACAGCTGAAGATCAGAGAGAAAAACGTCATGGCACGGCAGGAGAGACGACAGTAACACTAACCGCAAATATGACCGTACGTTCTGGCGCGAGCGGTTCGTGCGGCAACATGGAATGCGCATCTCAGACAGAACAGAAACAGGTACCGCACACGACGCAATAAAACTCAACCCCGGCAAGGACCAATTTTTCAAAGCTCGCTTTTGATAAAGTATTCGATTGAACAACAGCACAAAGAGTCGAAGCGCCGAAAACGGCGGCGTTGAAGCCGTCTCATCGGCAAGTCTCCGAATAAGGATCGTTTCGTGCATGCATCCTCTCCGTCGTGGACTACTGTAAACGAGTTTTGAAAATTGGTCCAGGGGGTGTGTTATCTTGTGTCGTATCCGGTGCCCTTGTGTGTCCGCGCACGGCTGCTGTATACAGTGTTGTCTACAGCAGTATACATGTATGGGACCACCCCGAACTATGTATAACGCACCTGGAAGTTCATGCCAAAAGCTTTCTTGTGTCCAGTGTAGAACGATCCGGGATTGCAGTGCCTCTTCAGGCACGGCTGGATCAACCGCACGAACAGCCCGTCCATGGCTCCCACGCATCTTCGGATGACGCCGTTCGTGCTTCGCCTCCGGTACAGCTCGGCTTGGGCGTCGGCCTCGTCCCCTTCTGGCCATTTGCAATCCAACTCCCTGGTCTGGTTGATGGCATCGATTACAAGGTGCACTATGGCATACGCCGTGCTTTTCGCGATGACATTCGAGTCCATGATCTCGAACACACTCCCGCCTGCCAAGAAGCGGAGAGTCATCGCCAGCTGAAACTCCACTGGGATAGCTCCGTTGCGCAGAGCCCCCATCTTTTCGTCCCTTCTAAGCTTGGGACGTAGGATGTCTGCCAGGGTCATGAAATCGGTGTAATCCATGCTGAAGCGCTTCCTGAACGTGTTGTCTTCGACCATGGGTCGCACAAACGTGTAGAACGACCTCCGCTCCCGATACACAAAGTCGTCGCGGTGTGCGGGGGCATCGCTGTCGTCGTCCGTCAAAACCATTACGAGCAAAATCTGCAGCAGCATCTGCATGGGCTTCTTCTTCTGGCCTCTCTTGTAGGAGCTCCTTCGAGCGTGGCTGCGCGGAGGACGCGCCATGGTCGCGTGCGATGTGTGCGGAATGCTGTGTGTCCAGTGCTGTGGCGGTGGATTGCGTCACCGCGGGACTGTCGTCAAACCAGACTGTTCGGTCCCTTCGTATGTGTGCAAGGGAGAATCGTTGTTGGAAGAATTCTCGTCCGTACTTTCGTCGATAAGACACACAGGCCATTTTCGTTCGGATTTAGGTAGATCCGACTCGTGTATTCTCATAATCAAGTGTAAATTCGAGATGCGATTTTTCCGTGAAGACCTAACACCTCCCCGATCATTGAAAGGGGGCTCGCAAGGCGTGCGGTTGGCGTGGAACTTGAACTGCAACAACCATGCTCCCCCCGTTGCTGGTTTGCGTGGAAAAGTTGAGTTCCTGCCATGGGTATATTCGATGGGATTCGCGTCAACCGTTGGAGTTCAGAGGAGATTACGGCATGGAAAGTGTACTTTTACTATTGGGGCGTGTACTAACGTCCATTTTCTGGACAGAGAACACGGAACAGGGAACTCGGAATTATTGCCTGATTGGTCAGCCACACAAAAAAGTTTCCTGGAAACAAGAAATGCCACACACATTCCCTGTTTGAGGTAGTTATGCCGCACCATAATTTTAACTCCCTCGGGAGTTAAAATTAGCCAACAGGCCGTAGGGAACGTGGAACACGGACTCTTCCGTGGCAATTCAGGACGTGGTGGGATGTGTGTGTGTGTGTGATCACTCTCGGGCATGCGGCTGTGACAGGCGTTGCATGCTACCGGTGCAAGCCGTGTAGGCATCGCCACAATAATCAGATGTCTCGCATGCAAAAAAAACGGCGGTGGATGCTCGTGTAGCCGTTGTATGGGGGAACCTAAAGTGTCAAAGAAACGGCAAGCTGCCGTGGACCACACCTCAAAAATGCATGCCTTTCAGAGCACTGTCGAGGGTGCGGATTGCATGACGAGCACCGCCTGTTCTAGCCGATACCTATTAACACATGTGTTTGATGTGCGCTCGTCAACAGCTTCCTTCAAAACTACACCATCACCACCCCCCCTCTACCGTCTACCTCCCACTCGTCTTTGTGCATCCAATGGTTGCATTTGTTGCCTTCGAGTACCTGCGGGCCCCAAGCGCGCACTGAAACGTTCCGTGTTCCTGGAAATGTGGTGTATGTTAGGACACAACCACACGGAACAGGGAACAGAATTCCCTGTTCCCTGTCCATCAAGGGACGTTAGTACACGCCCTGATTTCCATGGACACAAAACAGAAATACAAAGCCGTTGCGCACTAGAGGCCCAGAGCCCCATGGCTTGCGCTCGCTCAAACGCACCTGACGAACTTGCTCCCTGCGTTTCGGGACAGCCCCGCGCAGGCCACTGCTACGAGGACGGCCGTAAATGTCAAGAACATTCTCCGCATGATGATGCCGCTGCTGTTCTTCCCACACACCCCCCACGAGGGGCGAGATCGGCAACGCGCTTTGCCTGTCCAATCCTAAACACACGCTCTTGTACACCAACGTGTGCGAGAAACGCTGCGCGTTTTGTACGTAGTACTGCTACACCTTTGTGTGGGCCTGCGGCGGTGGCGGTTGTTGTGTTGCAGAGGGGCGCGAATATTTGCAATCCATGGATTATAAAAGAGAACCACAGTCCAAACATCCGGACGGATCGAAACCCCGGGAAACCGCCCGGAGTGTCCCCGAAGAGGTTCTCCTCTCTCCCTCTCAAATTCAATATTATCTCGGAGCCTGGATCTAACGCCCGTTGTCTTCGGAAGCAGAGCTCTCGTCTGCAGCAACAGCCTCAACAGTCCATACTGCCATACTGGCACATATTTCACGCCAAGGCCACCCTTCGCACCCGGGATGCCCAGGAGACGCTAGGCCTCAGAGGAACAGGAGGACACGACGACACACAACGCCCCGTACTTAGAGGAGTGCTCGTCTCTCTCTGTGTGTGTGTCTATCCGCGTGTGGTGCTGCTGTTGTTGTGCGTTTCTGCTGCTGCAAGCAATTGTTGCTGTAGATTTTGTGAACTACATACAGCAGTATTCTTTTTTTGGTAGATATAACCTGCTGCACGGTGCTGCCGTGATGGATGTCAGTCATCATGGGGCCGTCAAAATCTGTAGGCATCGTTTAGTTCGCACACCGCAGGCCCGCTCAACAAACTCGAGACGCGGCTCACACGGTTTTCTTCGCAGAGCACACAGGTCGACAAGCACAGATAGACGCAGAAAAAAACAAAACAGAACAATCAATATCCAACAGCGATTTGATGATAGACTGACCCCCACCAAAAAAATGAAAGGACCTGGATATGACCCCAACACGGCAAAAAAGGGGGCGGAAGAAAGAAAAGAAAAGGAAATGGAACAAAAGAAATAAAAACAGGACAGGAACCAGATGGCCCCATCGAACGCTACACCGCAACAACCAAATAGACATACAAACACAAAATCGACAACATCACAGACGGCGATCGGCGCAAAAACGCCGAAGCGAAAAATAAACAACACACCGAGCCTTGACCTGCCGCCGGGGGGGGACAAAACATCGTTCAGGCATATGCCCCGGTGACGTCGTAAACCTAGGGCCGCGTACCGCTACTCACGTACCCCAAAGTATGCAACACCGAAACTAGAGTTGGGACCCCGAAGTCGCGGCTCTCTTGCTACCCCCTCTTGTGTATCTTTCTGCAGCGCCAGGTCGTCTTTTATTACTTGTCCTAGCGGGCAGGCGAACAGTTCCAGGGTTGGCCATGAAGAGAGCCGCCCCCCGCCCTCCCGTCGTTGTAGTTCCTACCCCGCCTGCTTGCACATTGACCATCGTCAGAAATTGGTCCACGAGGGCTACGGCGACTGTCGGTGAAAAGCGATCAGACAAAATACTCGCGGCTTGCCCGAGCTTCTTCGTTACGTCGGCGTACAACACTTGTCTATCCTGGTCCGTGGGCCCCTTCTCCTTCAAGTCCAACAGGACCGTCTGCACCGTCTGGCTGCTCCCAACGAAAGACTTCCATCTCCCGCTGCATCCCCCCACCCCCTCTCCCTCTCCCTCTCCCGCCGCCCCGTCCACTTCTCTCGCAGCGTGGCGGTTGGATACCACCCACCGAGGGCGGGCGACATCCGGCCAGTCCTGCTGCGGTGTTCCCCTCGCCTTTTCCGTCAGCCAGTGCTCGTGCAGGAGGCCTACGTGGAATCTGAATCGGGGGCTGTACATCATCGCCGCCCACACATGGCGACAAAATAGCCTGAGAGTTTGGAGTGTGCGGCACTGGCAGAGATGGCTACCGTCGGAAAAGAGCAAGACGAGGTAGTCGAAGGCCTTGTCATCACGCTGCTCGTGAATCCCGAAGACGTAAATGGCGTCGCAAAGCTTGTCCTCGATGTACTCGAACGTGCGCCCCGAAGCTGCCGCGCGTTCTGGTCCATCCACCTCCCCACCACCCATCTGGCAAAACGTGATGGCCGCGGTCATCTCTTGCTCCATGAACCGCCGCGGCCAGCCCGCGATGGAGAACTCGCAGGACTCGAGCACACTCTTGAAAGCGGTCGCTGGTGGAGCCGCCATCCGATTAGGCGGCAGATGGTCGATTGCGTCACGCAGCATGGCGGCATCCTTCTGGGAACAGATGATGCCCGAAAAGTACTTCGCCACGTCCAAAAGCGAGGAGCGCGAGTTGCACCTATCCCTGATGAGGGCGTTTTGGCCTGTTGTGTGTGCGGCGGACAAACACGCAAGAAGCGACACACAAACCAAACCGTAGGTTAGTGATTGGTGTCATCAGACATCGTTGAAGTCGCAGTACGCCAAACGACTGAAAGAGAAGCCTATGACTTGACGCACCCATCGCCACAGATGTATGTACACGTGAGCCGGACGATCGCAGTGCACCGACCAAGTACATCAATCCCGAACAACAGGGGCCGGACAACAGCCACATGTTTCGAAGAGGTCGTAAACATTAGCGTCATGTAGGGAGTTGTTTACTGGTCATCCACTGACGGCGTACGATAAATTCGTCCAGAAGCACTCACCAATGGCATAGTAAATAGGGGGGCAAGGAAGATAGCCGCCCCCCAACCCCTACAGAACGTAGAAAAACTCCCAAAAACAACGACAACGCTATATGCGCTGTCGTTCTCGAACAAAACGCTCATGATGGCAGATGACGCATACACGCACCTTCAACTCTTGATGTCGTCCACGAACCCACGGAGAACACCAGGGGCGACACATATTCCGCCCACCGTGCACGGTCGTCATATACTACTTGCATGTACTTCTCCGCCTTCGGGTACTTTTCGATGAGGGCGTTGAACTTCCGTTCGAACTTCGCCAATGACAGCTGCTGACGCACACACCTGAACTCGTCCATGAAAGGCTGCGGAAAACACAAACGACGTGGGCCGGGTGGGTGTTGCGTGAGTTGGGGCCTTTGCGATATGGGCTACCGGTCTGTAACGATTGACTGCCACCAACAACCCCGTACACTTCGTTAGCGCTAAGGCGAGACGAGGAGAGGGTTGAAAAAACTCAGCGACATACCATTGGTGCTTACAACCTGCTGCTGCTGCTGCTGCTTTTTCTGTGTGCACTGGACGTCGTGAGGTATGTTTCCGTCGAAGCCGAGGTCGTCTCCGCATCACGGTCTACGCAGAGACGCTGGATATCACTCTTCCAAGTAGGCGACACTGATCCATGACAACGCACCAACTCGCACAGGGGATACAAGCGGGAGTGGGGGAGGGGGGCTAGAGTGGGCAGCGTACGTCGCGCGACCAGGACAATACGAGAGGCCAGACTAACCACGCCAACACACACAGTAGAGCGCACCTTCATGTACCCACCAAGGACTTTAGCGAGGGCCTTGATAACGTTCTGGTTGAGGTGCCATAAATTGCGCCTCGCCAGCGCGTCCGGGAACACCTCTCGCACCGCCGCCGTCATCGCCGCGTCCGCGTCCTGGATGAAGGTATCCGGCTGCTTCCCGCGAGACTCCAACGCACTCTTCAACATCCACAGGAAAGTGTCCGTTGTGGTGTCGGCCGTTATGCTTTGGCCGACGATCCGCGTCCGATACTCCGAATCGACGACAGCGAGCACACCGAGAGGCATACGGTATCTGTTCTTGACAGCGGTGTCGTCGTAGAGCGCAACGTGACCGTACCGATTCCAAAGCGCCACCTGCGTATTCGGAGCATGACGTCGAAGGGGATCGAGAGCACTTAATTGTGGGTGTGACGTGTGTTGGACGCGTCACAACGCACCCCCACCCTTGCCTACGGCGTGCTTTCGGTCAGACGTCCTACATTTGCGGACGGCGAAGCGGTACGTGCGAGATGCTAAAATGAAAGCAAACCTTCCGGCTGGGGAATATTCGTATGGGGCACAACGACCGGCGACCTACCTGCTCTCTCGTTTGCCACCAGATGTGCGTCAGGCGGCCGCTGTCATCCATCTTGATCTCGCACACTCCGCCGTCGGCCGTCGCGGCCATGACCTGAAATTGCAACATGTTAAGCGCCCGGAAACATCGAGGGCATCAGCGCAAAACCACGACGACGGCACGGCACACATTTTTTACCTCCAACATTTCTTGGTTTGGTGTCATGGGGCATATATTCTCCCGGTTGTCACCTGCGATCGTATGTGTCTTGTCGCCCGGATACCGCCTTGAGCAAAACCCAACATCCCACACACAAACAAGAGAGGCAACAGTCTCAACGGACACATGGACACACCTCTTCGTACGCATCGGCAGCATCTCTCGGCTTCTCCGCCCCGTGCACAATGGCAGCTGCGTTCTGCACCGCGCGCTTGTTGATGTCGATGTCGCTGTCCTCGTGCAACGCCTTCATTGCTTTCGTCACCTCTTTTGGCTTCATCCCATGACCTGCGCCGTATGGGAGAGCCGGGAGCACAAAAATAAGTGGCGTGTCACAGACAAACAGGGTAACAATGTGGAGGCGACAGCAGTACCACGCTTCAAGGGCCGTTCGTCATGCGGCATCATGACTACCAACCATGACAAACCGTGGGATACGACGGGAGCCACTGCAGACCTACTCCAACGAGTTCAATCTTCCTTGCCCCATATTTGATTCACAAGACAAGACAAATGAAACGTTTCGCCGTCCACCGCTGAGTACACGAAAACAGCGAACCGAACGTGCACGCGTTGAAAGGCACGAGGTGCAGCACAGCAGGGACAATCAATTGGCGTGCTACACCCACGAAAACAATGGCAGGGCCTCTACAGGGAGCCTTGATGTGGACCGGGGGAATGCCAGATACCGGTGCTCTTTTCATGGGGCCAAGGGGAACAGCAGCAGCAACATCAAGTAAAGCACACAAAAAAACATTGTGGGTGTCACGCCGAACGGCACGTGTCAAGCACCAACCCGTCTCGCCTGCGTTTCCGGCGGGGGGCTGGTGGTCAATGTCTGCTGCTGTTGTTGCTGTACGGGGTGGGCTTGTACAGGGTAGCCCGCAAAACCTCCGGCGGCCCCAGCATCGGGAGCACCCACAGGGGCCGGAGTTCCCAACGGCAGACCAGTGCGAGGTGAAAGCATGGCCTGCAACCGCACGCGAAACCCACCACGCGGCGGAATGGAAGGACACCATGTCAACGTTTGATCACAAGACAAGACAAATGAAACGTTTCGCCGTCCACCGCTGAGTACACGAAAACAGCGAACCGTACGTGCACGCGTTGAAAGGCACGAGGTACAGCACAGCAGCGACAATCCACTGGCGTGCTACACCCACGGAACAAACATTGCCGGTGTCACGTCGAACCGCACTTGTCAAACATCAACCCGTCTCGCCTGCGTTTCCGGCGGAGGGCTGGTGGTCAATATCTGCTGCTGTTGTTGCTGTACGGGGTGGGCTTGTACAGGGTAGCCCGCAAAGGCTCCCGCAGCGCCAGCATGACGAGCACCGTAAGAGGCCGACAGAGCAGCACTGGATGGAAGCATTCCTAGCAATGACACTACCGCACGGCAGGCCACGGGTCCCACGACGCGAACATGGAGGGTAGACACATGAAGTTAAGGGGTTGGGCAAGTGCGTGCACAATGCCTGCACCTCTACCAGCCCAGCACTGCTGTAGCACCACCATACAGCCGAGCAGCCAGAAGAAAAGACTCCGGACTATACGGCAAGGACAACAGGCAGGGCCTGGCCTGGCCTGACCACACCAGTGCAGGCACATGATCACCAACGTACGTACGACGGCAACAACAGGTACAGAGCAGCATCGACACGTGGGACAGCATGAGGGAGGCTGCAACACAGGAGACAGACCAACACACACATGGCGCTGGTGCGGGTGCGGCCGTTGCTATTTTATTTCCAAAAAAAACATCACAGAGAGGGTGAGGGTGAGGCACAGACACAGAGGATGCACGGACGCCTGTCGGGACGGGATCTCACCAGTTATCGTTGTGTGTTGTCTCCTCGTCTTCCCCCAGCGTGCGGGTGCGTGTCGCCGCCTTCAGACGGCTCTCCGCCGCCGTGATTATCGCTGCTTTTATAGGAGAGGGAGAAGAACCTCTTCGGGGACACTCCGGGCGGTTTCCCGGGGTTTCGATCCATATGGATGTTTGGACTGTGGTTCTCTTCTATAATCCATGGATTGCAAATATTTCGCGCCCGTTGCAGAGGTCTCGTCTACATTTCAGTGTCACAAGCGGCGGGTCCTCGTGTAGTACGTACTTCCATTTTCCTGCGGAGCCCCCTCTCTCAGCTGATTGGGCAGCTGCTCAAGCTTCGCATGCGTGTGTCATTTGCTCTCACCTTTCTGCACAACTTCTTCACGACACTTGCTCCGTCCCTGTGGCTTGCTTCAACCTTCGGAACAACGCTCAACATCCTTTGCTTTTCGAGTTTTCGACAGGAGGTCGCTCCGTGGCCGCACGAACGTGTGACGAGGGTCCCTGACACGTGATATAAGCATACGGCAGGTGTCCGACTTGCTGCCTGCAGCCGCGGGGTCTTTCGATTTTTTCCACGCCTTGCCGTTCAAGAACGGCAGCGCGCAAGCTTCCCTGCCGATCAGGAGGGGCGGAGGGCACGAGTCTGGTGGTCGGACTACACTGCCGACAGCGGCGTTCTGTGCTGGCCGTCAACCATTAGCACGGGAAGAAGGGGGCGAAGGAACAAGAGCTTTGCGGGTCGGGTCAGAACGCGCACGCACATCAACCGACATCGACACGGCAAATAGAGGTTAGACTATGAAGTTTGCCAAGCACCTCGCAAGGGCGATGGACGTCTCCGACCCTGAGTGGCACCCGTTCTGGGTCAACTACAAGCAGCTCAAGAAGGTCTTGAAGCAACCGGCGGCGGCGGCGGCCTCTAACAACAGCAGCAGCTCCCCCTTAGGAGAATCAAGTTCAGCAGCAGCAGCAGCAGCAGCATTAGCCCCCCCGCGGAGACCGGGCATCGCTCCTGAGGAAAGTAAATGGGGCGGCAGCACACCTAATGACGATAATGGTCGCTGCCTGGAGCAGCAGCAGAAGAGGAGTAAAACTTCCGCAGTTGCCGCTCCCATCTTGCCCGCCGCTGCTAGCCTCCTGCGCGCCCAGCCTTGGGACGCAGCGGCGGCCGCGCCGCCAGCATCAACAACGGGGACGTCAACCATGGCTGCTGCTGCTGCTACGGAGAATGGCGCAAGTCATCGCGGTGGTGCGGAGGGGGTTGCTGCATCGGTGAATACAACAAGGGAGGAATTAGAGCCGGCGGCGGCGGGGGTGGCGTTGACTGCTGCTGTCCTCTCCTGCAATCCCCGCGCAGCAGCAGCAACAGGTGACCGCGCCGTCAACGGAGAAAGCAACAGCACCAGCAGCGGCAGCGGCACGCCTCCGCGTGAGGACAAGAAACTTGCCTGCGGCGTCAGGGATAGTTGTCGCGATGGACTAGAAACGGCGTCCGGTGTTCGTGAGACTGCCTCCTCCTCCACCGCCGTTGTCCTTGCATGCTGCGGAAATTCGTCTTCGTCTTGCGCTGCATCAGCAGCAGCTGCCGCCGCCAACGCCAGTGGCGCAGCAGCAGCCAGCCCGGCGGCGGCGCTTGGGGATGATAGCACAGCAGCAGGGGCTGCTGCTACCCAACAGGACGCACAGCAGGGGCTGCTGCTGCAGCGGCGGCGGCAATGCGAGTGCCCGTTCTTCAGCGCTCTCCTCAGGGAGGTAGACAAGTGCCGCATTTTTTTCTTGGAGAACGAGGGCGAACTGAAGGTGAGATGCAGCCAAGATTTATTAAGGAAGAATTAAAAGCACCCACAGAAAGACTACCATTCGAGACACACCCACAGCAGTCGAACGGGATGTGGTGGAGTCTTTTCAGTGGAGATTTATGTTATTTACATTTGTAGCAAGATATTGCTTCTGCTGCGTGCGTGCAGCCAGTAGTAGTCATGCGTGCATGCATACATGGCGTAAGCTCAGTCCCCGCCGCCCCACGTCGCAAGTGCCCGGAGTACGGTTAAAATACGTCTATGCCTGTGTCTACAGCAGTAGGTCGTCGTCGCATGTGATGTGTGTGTGTCTTTATTATTAGCGTCGACCGCGCTAACCGGCTCACCAATGAAAAGACGTCAGTCTTGGTCCGTGTGTGTGTTTGTGCACTTTCCTCGCTGCTTTCTGCTCCGCCGTGAGAGAGCGTGTTGCAAATGGGAGTGTTTTGGCCGGCCTCCCAGCTACATAGTTCGTCGTGGGGTCGATTTTGCGCGGCGGTTCGGCGGTTCGGCGGTTCGGCGGGGCTCTTTGCTCTTTGCCTCTTGAACGGGCCATGCAAAGGTTGTTGCTGGTCACTGGCTTTCTCGTTTGAAAACTTGTTGCTACCAGGATATGGCACATATGACGCAAAAGCAGCAGTGGCACATCTTCCCCTTTGTTTGTTTGTGTGCACTCTCTGTGCGCAGGAATTCCGATTGTTTGGTTCCCCTGCTGCCTTGATTGATTCTGCTTCTGCTGCTCGAACCCATGCTCATGTGTGCCCCTACCGACGACACCTATGCATGCCTCTACCTTTGTGCCCCGTCAAAAGATACGGACCAAGCGCTTGCAGCTGGCGCTGGATCACCTGAAGAGGCCGGACCTTAGCCGCCTCAGCAGCGTCAAGGGCGCGCACATGAAGCTCATGCAGGTATGTAGTGTATGCTAAGTTTGGTACATGTCTCTTTTTTGCATACGATAAAGGCGTTATAGACACTCTTTACACCCATCCATGGATAGATGCTCATCGATGGATAGAGGCCGACGAATGTGTTTCAACCTCTAGACTATTATCGATGACAACCTTTGTAGGTATGCTGCATGCCTGCGGATTAGCTGACATCTGTGGATATTGCGCATAGGTCAAGTTTATTTTAAAAATAAAAGCTCTCCCCTGTCCACTGCCGTCGCTAGCTATCGTAGACACAAGATAACACACCCACATAAGAAACCACACCCCCCACAGAAAACGACACCCCGGTGATAATTTTCGGCGTTTCTGACAAACCATCGATATATCACCGGGGCTACATAAGATAGCACACCCATGAGGTTACGCTGCAGGCTCCTACGTCTATCACCGGGGTGGTACAACATCTGCCCCGTGGACACGTGGGTATCTCACACACACAACATCTGCGTAACTCTCTTTTGGTCGTACCCAATGGCAAGGTATGCAGGAGCCTACTTTATTGTGTCAGGGGGCAGGACGGATGACGCACTCTGTGGCCACCGAGTCATATGCTCACAGGAGTTTCGTCACCTCCGTTGAGCTCCTTTGTTTTACCACATTCCGCAGAACCACAAGCCATGAAGTGCTAGTAGTTCATACAATACAGGCATTGCTATCACACCCCCGCAATAAATACCAACCAAATGTGCGGCAGCAGCGGTTCAACTCTACAACAAGTGTTACAACACCTTTTTATCAATCCCCCTCCGCCCCCCCGGTGTTTGCCATCGGGGTTGGGTTTTCGTCGCTTGGCAACGACGTTGTAAAACAAGCCAATTCACTTCGTGAGCTCGGCAACCAGGTTACCGTTTTTTTTTTTATCTTGTTTTTTTTTTTGGCGGTAAACATAAATGGTGGTCGAGTAGATCATGTTGTGCGGGGTCGAGAACCCTCACTCCGCGCAAGGGGGATGATCGCACCACGCTGTGTTGAAATGGTCAAGCGTCCTCGAGGCAGTTATACAGTGCTTTAACTGTCTCTGGAAGTGAAAGCACCAGAAAATAAATTAAGTCATACGCAGCTGTCATCCGTACGCAAGGAAGTAAGCACAAGATGCCGAACACCCTTAGCAGGATGCAGCGCACCCTTCATGCGACTCGCCGAATACCTCACGGCGCTTCGCGCTTGGTGATGTGAGAGCCTGGTCCGGTGAGAACCCGGCGTGCTCCGTCCCGGCTTTGTAGGGATGCGAGGTCAATGGTCTAACGACTACGGCATGCACGACTATGAGTACCCCCCCCCCCCTCATTAATCAGGGATGAAGAAGTACTTGGACGGCCCCATGGACTATGCGAAAAAGCTGAAATTGCAATTTCGAGTAGGCGATCTGGACTTGCCAGAACGGAGGAAGAGGTATACCAGCCGTAGGAGAGAGGAAGAGGAGGATAGACACACATGTCCATGTGGCAAATCGGAGGAGAGTAGACCCCACATAGTTGGGGAGTGTGAGTTGTACAGGAAGGAAAGAGAGGATCTCGAGGAGGAAATGAGACAGAGAGGGTGTGACATGGACAAGTTTGGTAAATTAGACAACAGCGAAAAAACGATCGCGATAATTGGGGATAGATGGTGGGCACAAGAGGCCCTAGAGGACGGGGATAAGATGTGCAAGAAATTTTTATGGAGTTTGTGGCAGAAACGTAAAGAGCTCCCAAATGTTGGTGGTGTCTCTAGTAGGTGTAGGAAAGGTGCTCCGTCTCGAAAGGGACGCGTGGTCAATGGTCAAATGACTAATGACTACGGCAAGCAACAAATGAGTACGCCCCCCCCCCTCATTAATCACACCCAAAACACACCCGTGCGTGTTCGGACGTGCTATCACACCCCCTGGTTTATCACACCCTCTTAAGGGCCCAAGCGAGCTGCACTTTATCACCGGGGCTACATAAGATAACACACCCCCCACAGGATACCACACCCGGTGATAATATTTTTAAAGCCCAAAATGTTATCACCGGGCTGTGTTATCTTGTGTCGTCTACGGTATTCTATGCGTCTGTGCGACGGATGTCACCTCAGAATGTCTACTGAGTACTTACATAGCAGATGTGACGTGTCAGGTGACCTCGCTCTCATTGCACCTCTCTCACTCTCGACCTCTATACTTAGCTTTTAGCTTCAGTCCCTTTCCGCGATGTCCCTCCCTATTAGAGCGTGGTTTTACATGCTACCCACATTGCATCACGAATAACATGCTAGCAGCGCAGAACCTGGAGACAGTCTCGCGTCCCTCACATTTAGAAAAATAAAAACAACAGTCGGAAAAGTGCTTTGTCTTGGCAAGACATCGTCGCCTTCTCACAACTACGTACGATCTCGGTACTACTGATGTGTTGTTGAAGGCGAGTTTTTTTCAATGTGCCCTTGTGAAAATCGCGACAACAAATGTAATACATACGTAAATTAATCGTCACGTTCGACTACTGTGGGTGTGTGGGTGTATCTCGAACGGGTAGTTTTTCTGTGTGTGTATTTATGTTTCCTACTAAAGTGCACGACTGCTTGCTGTACAGCAGCATACATGTCACTGCCCTCCCGAGTAGACCACTTGCACCCGCCGCACCAAAAAAATTGCTCTGGGCGGAGGGGGGGTTCTGTGAGGGATATTTTAAAAAATCATCACTTTTCGCCCCGGCATCGAATTTCCATAAAACAAATTGCGTTGGATAGCTGACGCGAAGTTTTCATAGCGATTTTTTGT
>FN649748.1:2289592-2301293 GCA_000310025.1 Ectocarpus siliculosus
TTTTTGACCCTCCCCCCCTTTTTCTTAATTTTTCACGGGCGGACCCCGGGGCGCCGATCCAAAGGACCCATCCCATCCATTCCCGGTTTCGCGAATTATTACAACGACCATTTAATTTTTGTTTGTTTTTATTATCCCACGAAGGCGTTTTTAAATTCCCACCCCCATCCATCCTTACTCCATGTTATTCTTGATGGGGGGGGAAAAGGGGGGGGGTTTATCCCGATGGACCAATGTTTTGTTTCAATTCTTGCCATTATTTTAATATTCAATCGCTAATTTTTTTTTCTTTTTTTGTTTTTTTCCAAACTACCAGGGCTCCACCCTTTTTTTGTTTTAACTTTTTTTCTTCGGGAATTTTTTTTTCCCAATTTTTCCCATTCAAAAGTTTCCCCCCCCCTGGGGGAAGCAAAACCCCCCCCCCATTGCCCACCCATCCATTTTCCAACCATGTTAAACTAGAAAGGTTCCTCAACTCACCCATAAGGGAAAATTTTTTTTTTTATGGAAATTTTTTTCCCGTTCCCCCCCGGGGGGGGGGGGGGGGGGGTTGAGCTTCGGACGTTTCGCTGCTTTCTACCCACACTCGCTCTCAGTTCGCGAGGGTTAATTCCTGCATGCGATTTTCTTGGTATTTTGTTTTTTTGCCAAGGGAAGGGGAAGGGGAAGATGTAGCGACGATACGGGCTTGCTTGTGATGGAGCACGGTTGAGTCAGTGTTTGTCACGACGACTTACAATACGTATCCTACCGAGGAGAGGGTGGAGTCCGGTTGGAAGTATCATAACTGGCAGGTATTCGCCGCACGTGGGGGTTGGTTGTTGTCCCCGCATCTCGGGGCCCTGTCCGTTACGGAGTGCCAGGTATTATTTAGTAAAAACGGGCGAATAAATACTTTCAATCGTATCTTGTCCGGCTGACCACGGAGATGGTGCTGTTCGCTTCTTCTTCTCTACACACCACCGGGAGAATCTCGCCAGCGATCGCCGGCTCGTGGCGTGAAAAGGTACAACTTTCTTTTCGTTCTCCGAGAAAAGTGTTCGTGCCGCCAACTTCACGTGCACACGCCGTTGCTAAGTCATCCCCAATCAATCAATCATCGCGCGGGGGGCGCCTAGTCCTTGCAAGGAAGACTTTCTTCGTGTCCTGTGTTTAACTCATTGCCGGCACAGCGGCAGCGAAGTCAAGCGCTGCTGTTGGTTGAGTGCTCAAGGCCGCGCCGGTTGCGTGGGTGACCCATCCTCACGTGCAGGGATTCTTCGTTATTATATTGTTCTTCATGACGTTATACCCGACACACAGGTCATTATTTTTTCCCTCGTCAATCCGCCCTGTGCGGCAAAAAGGAATAGGGCTTGGGTTGAGCCCGAGGCTATCCCCGGGGTATTACTACTGCTGTTCACAGCGGTTGACATCGCAGAATACGGTAGCAAGGCTTTATGCGCGCGCGCCGTGGTTGCACCTAAACACGTGCGCGCAAGTTCTTCGAGTACGCATCCGTTTCTGTTTCCATCTGGCTTTGCAGGTGGTATCTACAAAACGCGACAGCAATAAAACCGTGACCCATGCAACCGTAAGACCCAATCGGTTTGCGCAAACACCCGAGGTCACTGGGCATCCAGCGCCTGGGGACATCCACAGCATAACATTCGCCACACCCTACCAAGACATTGAATGAAGAAAATCATCTGCAAAGTCAATTCGCCACGCCAGGACACCGAAAGTACGCCAGACGAAAGGCCGACAAAAATCGGGACATTTTTTATGCCATCGCCCCCCCCCCCCCGCGCGCAAAAGAAGGTTACTCTTCGAGCATGACGTCAACGAGAATCCGGAACTCTCTCGCCGACACGCCCATCTCTGCCCCGCACAACCTCGCGCACGCCTCCGCCGCGACCTCCGCCTCTTCGCCGGTCACCCCGGGCGCCGCCGCTCCTCCTTCATCGTCGCCGCCACCGCCGCCGATCGCTCCGGCGCCGAGGCCCACCGCCGTCAGGAGCACGACGGACACCACCTTCCACTGGGCGATGGACAGGTCAGCCGCCGTGGCGGAGCTCGCGCTCCCGACGGCAGCGTTGAGGGTGTCGATCACCGCGGCCACGGCTCGCCGACACTCCGCCCCTCCTCCGGCGACGTGCTCTCCTGCCGCCGCCGCCGCCGCTGGCTCCGCCGCTGGAGCTTCCCGGGTCTGTCGGCCTTCTAGTGCTACTGCCGACGACTCGCGTTGATTGGTCTCGGCGTCGGCGTTTTCTCCTCTTGCCGTTGTCCCTGTGCCTGATGCCGTCGCCACGGCTGGTACATCATCGCCGGTAGTCTCCCCATTCGCCTTGCAGACACCGCCGGCCGGTGGCGCTTTGAGCGGTACCGCTTCCGCCGCCACCGCCGCAGCCGCCGCCGTCGCCCCCTCCTCCTCTACCCAGCCCCCTGGCACCCTTGCACCTTGCCTCGCCCCGGTGGCCTTGTCTGACCAAATCCACTTTTTCCGGGATCCCACGTTGTTGTGTTGCCCGCTCGTCTGAAGGATCCCGGAACGACCGTCGCCATCACCACCACCGCCACCGCCGCCACGAACGTGTAAGGTTGGGGCGGCCGCTATCAGCGCTCGCTCCGCCTGCGCCAGGTGCATATTGACCATGGTGCTCACTCCGGTGTGGCGCAAGGCACCCGTGAGAGTCGGACCCTCGCCAACGGTGGCGCCCCCGCCTCTAGCACAGCTGTCGCCAGTTCCCTTGTTGGGGCTGTCGTTAGCGTTAGCTTTCCGGCGGTCTCTGTTACGCTTGGCGTGACGACTCATCTCCGCCTCTATCGCTTCCGCCACCGCGCCCGCCTTTCTAGCTTGGAAGTCGGCGGGTACGGGCCCTAAGTGACCGGGCGATGCGCTGCTACTGTGACTGCTGTCGATACGTGGGCCCTGCTCCGAAACGTCGCAACACGATGCCCCCGTAATCGCCGGAGAACCCGCCGGTTCAGCGGCAACGTCCCCGATTTCTGACAACGAACGACCATTGACGCCACCCGTTTTGGCCTTGCCCGCAGACGGGAGCGGCGACGCCGCCGCCGCCGCCGCCGCCGCCGCCGCTGCTGCTGCTGCTGCTGCTCGACCAGCTTGGCACACAGCGCGCGTCTCTGGGGATACCCACTCCGACAGGGCGCTCCACAGCAGGGCGAAGGGGGCAATCGACGACGCCTGTCCAGACGCGGGCCAGACAATTGAGGGGTAAGACACGGTAGCCAAGCAGGTAAACGAATCGGCACGATTGGTGTCTGTTCGGAATATCCCTCGAACACTGATGGTTCTTGGCATCTTCCGATCCATCTGTAGGATCTTGTGAAACGGACCCCAATAGTTCCGTCAAGCGAAATACTGCGCAACTACAGAAGAGTTCCAGCAAATTCTCCACACAACGTACATCGTCAAGGTGGCGGTAATTTAGTAGTGAAAAAAACATCTAAAAAACATGCAACGTCTGGAGGTAAAACTCACGAATTCCTCCCGCATCTCCTTGTCTCGGACGGCGTCCATGTCTATCCATGACCCCGACGACACCTCGGCAGGCATCTCTTCTCCGAAGGTCTCGCGCCAGATGGCCCTTTTTTCGTTGTAGAAGACGACACGCAAAAAATAGTAGAGACTTAAGATAGTGCGCGGCTTAGGACGTGGTTCGGGATACGACATGAAAGGAAAGCGAGAAGTATGTCGGAGGAAGCAGAAGGGAGGCTTCCTCCTCCGTTCCCGACACAAAGCACATTCGTCATGCTCTAACGACAGCATAAAGTAGCCCAAGCACGGCGGCAACAACACAGACCTATCGTTCTCGTCCGCGTCGTCTTTACTGTGTTCCTCGCCCTCTGACCCATCTTCTTCTTCTTCTTCTTCTTCTTCCATCTCCTTCTCGTCCTCCACCTCATCCGCCGTCAAGGGTCCTCCGTCCACGCCAAGCCCGTACTCTCGGGCACCTTTCGCCTCCTCCACTCCACCCCCCCCGCCGCCCGCGAAACCCGGACCACCGCCGCCGCCGACCCCGGGATAGCCCCCGCGGGGCATAACTCGAAAGGACAGGTCGGCCTCGATCTTCGGGAGGTGTCCCTCCACCGCCCCCGCGCCGCCCTGTGCGCGACCGCCCACCCTCACCTCCATCGGAGCGGGCACCGAGGGGGCGCGCTCGACGACCCCTCCCAGCACGCTCTTCCTCGCCGCCGCCGCCGGCTTTCCGCCTCGGCCTCTGCCAGATGAAGCTTTACCCGAGCCGCGTCCGCGCCCTCTTCGCCTGCCCGGCCCGGTGCCTGTCGCCACCGCCGCCGCCGCCGCCCTCGCCTGCTTCGCAGCGGCGGCCCTACCGCGGGCGGAAGACACCGGGGGCGAAGACGAGTTCGGTTGGGGGCTCTCTTTGGTGCCTTCGGCGAAGGAAACACGCCTGCGCCGGGTCGGCGACGGCGACCGGGATGAATCCGCCGGCGGCGGCTGCGAGCTCTCGTCAGGGGTGTTGGTGGCGGAGGAGGAGGAGAAGGACTTGACTTCTCTGGATCTCGCTTCGGAAACACTTCCTCCTGAGGGGGAAGGTTTGTCCGTGTCCATCGCGGCGGTTTCGGCTGCCGCGGCAGCCAAGGAGGCGTGTCGCGACACAACCGAAGCCGAGCAATAACCGCCGCCGCTGCTGCTGCTGCTGCTGCTGCTGCCGCTTGGTCGACTGAACCTTACGCTCTCCCACGCGGTACTTGATGGTGTGGGTGCCGGCGCCGGTGCTTTTACCGCCGTTGTCGCTTCTCGAACATCCGCAACATCCGACGCAGGTGGTGATGGCGACGCAGCAGTAGCAGCAGCAACCACAGGAGCAGAAGATGCCACCGCACTACAAGCATCCTTCTCCTCCTCGGCAGAAATTGACACGCTTTCCAGCGCGGCTCGGACGGCCGCCGTAGCGTTCTCGCCGCTTGCATTGGCACCGGCGCCCTCTCCGGGCGCTGCCGTACCTGTTGCCATGCCTTCTCCACGACCACTGCTGCTGTAGGTGATGTCGCTTGCCTCTGCCGGCGTTCCCACGCGCTCGTCGTCTCCGCCTTTGTCAGAAACCGCGGCCGAGGAAGAGACGGCGGCCTCTCCATCAGCAGCTTGCTTCCCTGGAACAGCAAGGGCCGGCGCTTCTTCACCGGCGCTCTTCTCCGATCCTCCCTCCTGGCGGTCGACACCGGCACCCTTGCCGGCGTTATCGGCAACAACACGATCTGCTGCAGCAGCAGCACCACCACCAGCAGGTAGGCGCTCCTTGGGAGGGGGGAGGTCTCTTCGCCGGGCCCGCTTGTAGACCTTCTTGGCACCGGCTCCTGCGGCGCCATGACTGTCGCCGTTGACGCCGGTGGATCCTTCCGCGGAGGAAGGGGCCGGGGGCGGGCAGGCGAGACGGACGAGGTTTTCCCTCGTGTACGGAGGCGTCGGTGGGATAGCGGACATGAATACCTTCGTCTTCTGCTCTCACCACGGGGCAGACAAATGGGAGATAGACAGGCGCCGATCGTTGGGGGCGGGCGCAGGGGCGGAAAAGAAGGTCAATCTGGGTCGTGGGAACGCGTGCGTGTTTGCCGAGTCCCAGCAAGTTTCACACGGTCCATGTGGTCGGCTCTTTCCAGCGAAGATGCGCACGAAGTATTGGTGTACACCTGTCGGTTGGAGCGGAAACCTTGCTTGGTTTTATCTGGCATTGGTCACTGCAGTATCGAACAGCGCACAGAGTGACTGTAAAGTACTCTTGTTTGTGGACCAGAGAAGATTATTCGAATTGGCGCTTAGTTGGCCGAAAGGTAATAAAAGAGAAGGGAGCGAGACAGCAATGGCGAGCACCACGGGGGCGAGCCATCCATCCTCATCACGGAAAGGAAACACACACGGGCATTGCAACGTACCGATCACGGTAACAGACGGTTATATCCGACCTGTAGCAACATAACAAGGACATCTTTTAGGTCCTATGTACCATACTCCTACGGTTCAATGCATAGCCCGTACCAGGTGTATACAATAATCCGATCACTGAATCAATATACATACCGAAGAATATTCCAGTAAACACTACGAAGGTGACTACCTAGGTACTGTTGTTTACAGCAATACAAATACTATTGACTGACATTGAGTATTCCAACACGGAGTGTCCTGGATATTTCGTATCGCACGGCAGCCGTCGTTTCAACCTCTTCACAGGAACACTGCTGTGCTGCTTGCAGGAAAATGTTGTGCAGACCATACAGGCTCCGAAGACGACCGGGCGTTCCTGTTTCAGATACTTTTCCGTCCTCCATCCTTCCGTGCAACGAACTCTCTTTGCCCCCTACGCTTTCTCTCACCGCCATGCACGATCGCTCGCAGAACCTCCCTAGCTGCTCTCCCTCGGGCAGGTCGAACACCAGCGGCGCGGCCAGGCGCCAGGAGGGAAGCTTGTTGCCGCAGCCGGGCCAACCGCACCTGGGCCAACGGTGAAATTATCACAAAAACAGGAAAACAGCGTCCACCAGCAAAAATGGGAAAAACATGGAGGAAAAACTGCGCTGATCTATCACAACCAATTCATACAAGTGGTCCCTACGGAGAGGGCTCATGAGAGCAAGTGCCATCAAGGGGCGACGCACGATGACACGACAAAGTCAACACGCAGGTGCCAGGTGCCAGTTGGTTATGACGTTTCCCAAGTCCAACAGCTCACACGGCTGACGTGTTATGTATGACTCGAAGAGCCCAGTGAGCCCCAAGGAACCGAAAAAGAAAAAAGATTAAAGCTGTGTACAGAGTGTTGTATGCATATTCGACTTTTATTGTTTGGTTTTGGTCTGGGCAGGGCATATCTTGTGAATTCAACTTAGGGGACAGCAGCCGATTTACCTTCACATTTGCAAAGTGGGTTCCAATTAGCTAGTTCCAATACATTCTGTTCGCCAGCAAATATCTCTTGCAGGGCAGAGATCGCACAACTCACCTCCCCTCGGCCTCGCTCCTCTCGATGACGATGTCCTGCAGGTGCTGGGGACAGAACCACGCCGCGCACTCTCGCAGCAGCGCCTCGTCGATCTCCCCGACATCCTCCGCCAGGAGGGACGACTGCAGCTGGAAGATCTGGGTCGTGTTTGAGACGATTAACAACCACCGAAGGGCTCGTTTGAGACAAGGATCACGACTACAGCACGACACTTCACCACGGAGTTAATGTAGTACCTGCTGTAGGTTGCGTAACACTCCCACTCCCATCCCCTGTCCAAAGCTGGACTACATACTCTTGCACGAGGAGAATATTGTACCAAAATCAGATGATGAGTTTTTGGGCTTGGGTTTCCACGGGATGGTTCCAACGCAGCATTGACACTGCGGTCAACGTTTTTGCTACGGAGCAACTGAGCTGTGAAAATTGGTCCGGGTGCGGTATGTTATGGAACCTGCGGGGTGCAGGAGTGCTATGAGGATTAGTCTACTCATCACTGAAGGAGGTACCGACAGCCGCGTGTGGTTTGTATCTACCGTAGGTTGCATGATGTAAGACATCACATCCCCTGGACCGATTTTGGAAGCTCGGTATCTCGGCAGGAAAAACAGTGACGGTGCCGGAAATGGCAGCCTTGGAACGGTCTCGTCGAGAGCTTTCCGAAAACGTACATATACGTCGGCATCATCTTCGTCGTGGAGTAATCGAGCTTTGAAAATCGGTCCAGGGGTGTGACATCTTATGCAACCTACGGTAAATAGTACCTGGTATGGTATTTAGTACGCCAGGGCCCAGACGGCCCACGCCCAGAAGCGCGGAAAGAAATTAATTCAAATGCCACGAGCTGGAGTTGACTGGTTGTAGGCTCGACGGGAAGACCAGGGAGGTGCTACCAAACAGGCTCTCTCTCTCTCTCTCCCTCTTCGCTCTCTACGCAGCTGCCCCACGGACAGCAGTGGCGGTGAACAGCGGGGTGATTCAACAGGTGGAGAACATCCTTCACTTTGAGAGAATGCACAAGACACACACGGGGGGGACTCTGAAGCATCATGAATCAGGGTTGAACGACAATGACCTTCAGGACAATTCAATAGGGCGATGGGGTACCTTCGTGCCCACTGCTGAAGTACGGAGTTGTCGTTGATAGCTGTCGGATGCACCGCGACTGGTTTGTGTTTTTGTGTTTAAAAAATGTGCGGTGTGATACGCATACGGGATAACTGGGCGCTTGCTCCTTCACCTCCGTCGCAATCATTATATCTTCGGCGACACAACCACCATGCACATACCTTAGAATCTATCTTCCTCTTCACTTCTTGGGCAGTGGGCTTCTTCATGGTGGGAGCAGGGGGAGGGAGAGGGTATTGATTGTTGAAAGCAACCCTGCAGCCTGCCACCACGACCATATCTCCGCATTGGGGGTTGCGCGGCTACGCATGAATTATTCCATCCCCCGCCACAAATCCACGACCCCCCCTTTTTTCGCCCGAGCCAGAGCTGCCCTGCTTCTGGACTTGACTTGGCCACCAACAAGTTGGAGTGCGTGAGAGTGTGCGTGGCCGGGAGTGTGCGTGCTGCAAAGGCCGGACGGCAAAGGGATCTGTTGGAAAATCCCACCGGGTGGTGTAAGTGCAACCCACGGCGGGTCGCGACCAGCTGAATTTGTCGGAGGAGAGGCGAAAGCGGAGGGACGGACGGAAGCACCGAGGAAAGCTTATCACTGCAATGATTCCCGCCCCGTTCATCGACGCTCACATGCAGCTGGACAAGCGAAAGTCGCTCAACACCGTCGTCCTTGCTATGGCGGTGAGTTTTTCCAGGCGCTGGCCTTATTTCCGTGTTGCTTGGTATCACGACACCGGATTTTTGTGCCCTGCGGCTGGTTGGCACGTTTTAGATACCAGCTCTTGTGTCCCCAGTGTCTAGATATACCGTTCCCCGCTGTTTGCTGCGCGGTCACACAAGGAGAGGACCGCGCACCAGCCGCGGCATGTGCAATAGTACTCGATTGAAGGGGTTCGTAGGTGCATTGTTTGTCTCTTCTCGATATCCAGTAGCACACGAAGCCCAGCATCCTCGCCGACCCTACAGAAAACATGAGAACACCGCCCCCCCGCCGCAGACACCTGTATGGCGGAGATAACACCCCCATACTGCCGTACACAGCAGGCGCAACACGAACTCCCCCGACCCAAGCAGGTACTAAATTTGTAAATTTTAGACGTGCATCCCGTTTAGAGCGCATGGTACCCACCGTGCCGTATTCTTCGTGGGTGCTTGGGCTGGTTCAAAGCTCACGATACTCTTGTAGACTACCCGATCGCTCCCTTCTCTCTTTGGAGAAGTAATTTTCAGATGACCCCGCGGAGAGATTGTCCCCTCCAGCCAATCCTCAACATCGGGCGTGTGGTGACTGAACTCTTCACAGTAAAGGATTTTGCGACGTTCCTCCTGGTACAGGGGTTGGTGGGAGGTACGTATGTCGACGTTGCGCCAAAGGCTACAGCAGTAGAGGCTCAGCCGCGACATCATTCGGAATTATTAAATGAACACCACCGCACCACCAACACGGAAGCCTTTTGACGCTTAACGTCTTCGTTTCTGGTTGCATGCACAACAATATTCAAGGCAAGCACCGCCGAAGTAGGCGGAGAATGCAAGTCCTGTGTGGTCTCCTCCTGTGTGAACCCAGGATCGAGCAGCTTGGATCGAGCAAAATGACTGAAAGTAAAAGTTGAGTTGAAGCAGCAGGCCCGCAGATTGATGAGTTCACTGCGTCTTGCACCGCACCAACTCCGTCGGTTTGCTTCCCCCCCCCCCCGCAAACCTTTTGTCTACCCACCCGTGTTGCAAGTCCCCAGAAAAACGATTTTTTTTTCATTACGACAAGACATCGATCACGCGGAGCCCCCACAGCCGCCGAATTCCTATTGGCTGAGGCCGTTATTCGTTCGTCAACAACTCCGGCTGTAGTGGCGATCCCAAATGTGGCCAACCTTCGAAAGCAACCTTAGGCATGTCTCTACAGCGTGGTGCCATAAAAGATTTGGACGGGATCGTTATTTGAGCGGGTCTAGAGCGTTAACGGTCCAATTGCGGGGGAACTTGCCAGAGAATTCCAACAAAATTGCAGGTAGACGTGTGGCGCGTGTTTGGTCGACATATAGGCGATAGAGTGCTTCACTGGAATGACCCTCGTGGTGGCGATCCCAAATTTCGACAACCCCTCAATGCTACCTATGCCTATGTTATCCACTCTGGCGAAGCCTCGAGCGAGTTCGTCAACTCCTTCGCCCGGGTCTAGCAGCGTGCAGTTTAGATCTGACAGCTGCGGAACGGGCTTGAAGCAGCAGCCCTTTCACTTTTGATAGCACGGCATTTGCTAGGTTGAGAGCGAAAAAAGGCCAAACCAAATGTCTGCGCGTGTAGAACACAACATGCTTGAGGTATCCTGCAAGTTTCATGGCACGTAGCTATCTGTGTGAGGAGCACCAGCAGTGACAAAGGTGTGCACCAGACGGTGCGCTGGGCAACCCATCATGGGGGCTTACGCGGGGTACGATCGATTTTCACGGAGCCCCTTTGTCATATACTTTTTGCTTTTTGTAGGACTTGCAACACGGGTGTACCAGACACCATCCCGAATGAAGATTAGCCCCCCCCCCCCCGCCTGGAATATTGAAATCCCCTTCTTGTTTTTATCCCTCAAGCCGTTCCCATTGTGGACCTTGCGATTGTGCTGATCAATATCGTCGCCGCCGCCCCCCCGCATGCCCCGTGCCCTGCTTCACCGGCTGTGGCGGTCGCGATCATTACGACGACTACGAATACCCTCACAACAGGTGTTGACCATCTGTTTTTTTATCTGCGCTTGCGTCGTGTCGAGTAACGCCAACGCCGGCCTCAACGTGGTCCTGACGGCCATGATGTACGTGGCGTACGTGGGGCTGTTGGCGGTCGTCTTCAACAGAAAGCGAGCTGTGAGTCGAGTGTTCAAGAGGTGTGCTTGAGTGTTTGCTGGCTGTTTTTTTTTTCTTGCTTCTGCACAAGCCCCGGTTGTTTCCTGCCAGCTGTTGTTGTTGTTGTTGTTGTTGTTGTTGTTGTAATGGCTGTTGTTGTTGATGTAATGGCTGTTGTTACCGTCGGTGTTGCTTTCTCCTGGCGAGTCTAGGCAGGCGTTTTGTGTTGCTGATGTGTTGTTGTTGTTGTTGTTGTTGTTGTTGTTGTTGTTGTTGTCGTTGTTGTCATCGCTGTCCTCGCCGGCGTCGTTCTTGATGTTGGCAACCGGGCAACGCGAGTTTCTGATAGCACCACCGTCGATGTTGTACTCGTTGTTATTTTTGCTGCACGGTGCGGGTCACGTGAACGGGGGGGGGAAATATGGCATCCTAACGCACGCGCGGAAACAGCGCGGAATTAATTTCAGTGTGCATGGCCCCGTATCAAGAATCAGAGCACGATCGACTGATTGGTTCCCAAGCTGAGGGGGGGGCTGTTATTTGGCTGAGTCTGGACATTCGAACGATGCGGCGTAACTCCTACTTCTTCGTGTTAGCAACGAGGCTCACTAGCACGGCAGGCCCTCGATAGGTCAAGAAAGGTTGCTCTTTGGACGCACCGCGTGCAGTGACTGGTGTGCTCGGCTGGAAACTCGGGCTATGTATAGCCGCTTATGGCAACTCTTTACGGCAAGGGTGCCAACGAAAGTGCCCCCGTGCCCCCCCCCCCCCCCCCCT
>FN649748.1:2306046-2330122 GCA_000310025.1 Ectocarpus siliculosus
ACCCAATGGGACATACTATGTCCGTCCCCAAATCGAACGCTACACTATCGTATCCGCCGGCTCTTCCATGCTGCTGCCTCTTTCGCAGGATGGACACTGACGAAAATGATGCCAGAACCATGGCCGGAGAAGCGGCCACCATCGATAAAGCTACATAAAGGCGGGTGGAACCATGACAAGCGCGGCGATGAGGATCTTCAAAACTGCCAATTGTCAAAAACAAATGCCTATCAAACTCTGTAGGAGCAACATTGACTTCCACACCTGCCCGCCCTGGTTTCGAAGTTGCTCGAGGTAGCTCCGCCACGCGTGCATGAACTGGGCAACCTGGTCCCCTGTGGCTTCTTTGTGGGCTTTGAACTCCGATCTGCGTGGGTGCGAAAGACACAACAACAAGCAGGCGGCACCGGACGTAGTATACAGCAAGCAGAAACGTAAACCTCGGGGGCAAACGGGAACATCGGCAGCAGTAATCGCTGGGTTCCTTTTCCTTTTCAGTACTACGGGGCAAAAACGTGCAATTTTCGGCTGGGCCGGCGATGATGCCGTCGGAGTAGAAATCACGCTCCACCTGCCATCACACTTGAGCCTCCCACTGCTGTCACGTGACGGCTTCAAAGCTCCCCAACCCGCCCCTGGGCAAACGGTTCTACTTGTACTTCTTCTCTTCTGTGAATAATGGCTTCGCACGACGCTGCGTTTTCTGGGAGGTGTTGGTCCAAATCCCGGTAGCAACGCCAAGCAGCGGGTGGTGTGTCCGAACGTGCGTCATGCGGTTTTTGGCGCATTCGTGACCAAGGATCTGATTTGGTTTGCGCCACAATTACTCCTGGCGCTACTATCTCTCCTAATAGCGCAGCGTTTTTAAGCCACGAATACTCCTGGCGCCACTAGCATACCTTCTACCGCAGACCGCCGCGCTTGCCACGAACCCCACAGCGGAGGCCATAAAACACAACTACTGCTAGTTATGAGCTAAGCCCGAAAACTAGATATTACGCCGTGATTACGCGTTGCGCTGGGTTTTTCTACCACTTTGTCGACGAGCGACGCATCAAGGATATTCTGAACCGGCAAGGGCGGTGGTTATCGAAAGGGGGGCAAGCCATCAACGATTTCAATGGATGTCGGAGGCCCTAGCAATAATAAAAGGTCCAGAGGGCCCCGTAAACAACCGGGGCAGGACACCATCTGGGAAGTGGTTACACCTGTGTCCTGTAGCGGGTCTCAAGTGTGTCGAGAGAGAGGCCAATCATCCAGTGGAGAGAGAGTCGGAAGTAGGGCTGGGCAATGAGCCTAAAGAGCGGGCACGCCCGTACATGCGACAGGTGATTGGTATCACTTATTATCCGCTGGGTGTAGGTTGCTGCTACTGCAACAATCTGGATGGTTGATAATTCTAGTGTACGGATGCTGAGGGTGGATAGTGGTGGTATCCCCGGATTTTTCTTGCCCCCTTCCCCTCGTGGCTTTGAGCGAAGAAATTTTCCTGGAAGTTTCCTGTCAACTTGTACAGCAGTAGTGGAGAGGTTACAGCAATCAACGTGGTTATAACCGGCCGTGGCTCCCATCATCAGCTCACACACATTTAAACCTCACACCAACTTGCGTGGACCATGCAGACGGGACCATGACATCCTCTCTCGTGGTAGATACCAACGGATGGAAGCTTCTCAAACTTTGGCAACTCGTCAACAACGTAGCGTAGCAGAAGAAACACCGCACCTGACATATCGATCGCCAAGCTCACGGTGCTTCGGCGGCAGCGCAAAACGATGCTGACGAAGAATGTCCTTGTACAGACGCTTTACCACTGAGGCCCGGACGACATGGGATGCCATCGTTACGTGCGTGGAGTCGGAGGTTCGACCGCTGTGTGTGAGTGTGTGCGGTGTAACCTCCGAAAGGCGTTCCAATGGGGGGACAGGGGTTCTGCGGTAGAACCGGTGGAATCGAAGGAACCAAGTCTGTCTCTGGGGATCTGGGGGCAATGCAACAGTTCCAGATGTGTCCGGCCGTACACGCTCCGCATGTCGAATCGAGCTGATTCTGATGTTGACTATGCATACAGCGTGCGAGCTTGCTCCAGTTTCTTGTTTTGTAACAGTTTGTCGCCACCACACCATGTAGCACAATAGATCGATAGATTCCGTACATAGCATTGGATAAAGCGTAGTTAATGACACATAGTCTAGCTATAATCGGGGAACTAATCTAATCGCGCGAAAGAATGGGCGGTGTCAGTAGCTAGGATGCGGTTTTTCGCACCAATCGCTTTATCATGATCTACAACCTGCCCGTAGTGTTCGAACTTCGTTGCTTGATTTTCTTTGTGACCTTGTTTCACATGTTTGATGATGATGAGTGGCACGGAACAAGACCGCTAAATAAAACGAAAGAGGGACCAAGTGAACCGAGAAAGCAAATAACCCGTTCGTTAAATAGAGTAGAATGAAAATAAATGCATAGAACCTTGATGGATGCACCGACAAAGTGACATCATCGCGGCGAAGGTTTGGCACTTCCTACATAATGCCATTTTTCTTCGTGCTGTAACAGAGTTCGCGCCACCCTATTATAGTTACAAGATTTCAAAAGAAGAACCGAAATATCACAACAGGTACGTGCGTACGTGGTGCTCGATTCCAGGAGAGTATGCATGGGAAAAGAAGAACCGCAACTACAAATAACGAGGTGTGTGTGTCCGGCAGGCTGAGGTGCGGTATACTTCGAAGAAGATGAAAAAAAAGGGCTGGTTTTCTCTTCACCGTCTATATTTTCTTCAGGTTCTTTCGGTGAAACTTTCGGTCCGTTTGGAACGGGCCTGAGAACGCCGTTTCTGGTGCTGTGTGTGATCCCTACGCATACGCATGTCGATCCCTGGGAGGGGGGTACCATATCTTAAGCCATATCCCTAAGGCGAAGGTTGTGCCCAAGGCTAACTCAGAGTAAGGGTAACCGCCCTGTCCGCAACCCATTCATTGGTGTTTCACCATATCGCGCCCTGACCAACACAATATTGGCAAAATAAAATACTCTTCTACTATTCGTTCGCTCCGGCCCGAGCAAACAGACAGGACGACGACGACGGGCAGCAGCAGCGGTAAGGGTCGTCGTACACCATCAGACAAGGACCGTTCACGAACACAAATAAATCGCCGTGCAGTTAGTGCCCAACGTTGGTCTGCGACGAAAACAAAAACACACACCCACACACAAAACCAAACAACAGAGTTTGGTGTCGATTACATACGAATACGGAAAGCACACCAAACACAACACCCATCATGCAACAAAACCGTTTTTTTTTTTACAGCGGGCGTCCTAAGGCCACCTCCGCGAGCAGGGCCGGTAACTGGCAACTGACCACCCTAACGTTCGAGTCCATACTACGGCAATAGCAAGTGGTCCACCATCTAGGGGGTCTTGGAACAACGACGCAAGCAAGCCCATATCCTACACAACCTTTGACAACAGGTAAGGTAACGAATGTAGCACAGATAAAGGCTAAACCTCCACCGTGAACAATACGCCACTCTGGATTGTTCTACAAGAATATATCCCGATGTTCGGCAACGCAGTCGACAAGGTATTTCGGTCCTCCAAACGTGTTGCTCCTGCGGGCTGACTTCTTGCATATTGCATGTGAAGGGACAGGGTGAGAAAGAAAAAGCGAGAGGAGTGCTATCATACAACGACACTACCGGCTTGCGCGCACGACATCATCGATAAAAAAAAAACAGCAGTGAAACTGACAAAAGGGGGGAAGGAAAAAAAACAAGCATACAACAGAAAAATGACCCCAAACCATTCTCGACAGACCCTGCACAACGGCGCTATACTCTAAGATGACCCATCATAACAGCAGTCTTCGTCTATTTCGCCACCTACCACTCTTCTCCAACAGGTATTCGCACCTACTTTCCTACTTTCAAGACAGGAAGTTAGCTGGAAATCAAAACTCTCTATATGGAAACGGCATCGGGTCCCCGCGCGTCAGCTCCCAGGGCTTGTTTCTCCCCACAAACGGCACCAGTCCCGATCGAAGACCACCCGCTACGTCGCCCCTTACCCCGCCCTTGTCGGACACGAGCACCGCACAAACCCTACTGTAGATGTGCCTCCAACGGGTGTCGAAACGAATGGCGCTGTTATAGTGTTGTGGTGTGCTTCTATCGGGAGGACGGCGCGTGTCTCGACAGAGATTCGCGTGTGGGCAAGGGAAGGGTCACACCGCCGTCAAGGAAAAAGCGCACACACGAATAATAAGTCGCGTTTCCCCCCCTGGCCCAAAAAACGCCTCCAGACGACACCGCGGTATCTGATGGACCACTCCAGCCGGCGGTATGTATCCTCGTCTATGTACTATTAATACTTTGCGGTCGCGTTTCTGCCTGCTCCCCCTCCTCCTCCCCCCCCACGCCGTGCTCCGGCTGGTCATCATCCCCATTCCCATCCCCATCCCCATCGCCGTTGTTGTCGCCGCTGTCCCGATCATCGTCATCCCCCTCTGGCTTCTGACGCTTTGCTGGTGGCTCGGAGGGTCTGCTGATTGCTGGTGGCTCGGGGGTTCTGCTGACGAAACCGAGAAGGGGCGGGGGGGGAGTGAAATCAGACCTGGGAGAAGCATGTGGGTGGGGCTTTTGAGCGTGCTTGTGAGGGTCATTTTCTGTTCTCCCTCTTTAGGTCCTGCCATTCCATCGTCACCATTGATGCCCACCTACCCCTGTGACTTCTATTCTCTCATGAGGATTCCTCTCTCCTAAGACTGCTCGTTATCTCTCCGTGCGTGCTGTCCGCCTCCCTATGCCGACACTAGTAGGGTCCACCCGCCCCTCTCGCCAAGTGTGCACACAAACCAAAAACACCCCCCCCTTGAAAACAGAACAAAGAGACAGGGGCACAACAAAACGAAGCATGCAGTAACAGGGACGACCCACTGAATCCACACAGAACATTGCGCTCACACACACACTGCTCAAGCAAAACGAAATTTTGAAATATTGCGTGCGCCAAGTGGGTCAAATCAACCCCCGTGTGCCCTTTCTCCAACGAAAAAGAAAAACGCCCTCTTCATCGTTCAAAGAAAACAAAATAGAATTCATACATACAGCGCCACCGTCTAAGAACATGGCAAGTGTAGGACGACGAGGCTCAAATCTGCCGACAAGCAAAAGCTTGAAGTCCCGCTGGCAATCTCTTTGTGAGGCATGAAGCGTACTTATGCTAACCACACCGCAGCGACAACAACATTGATGTGGAACGCCTACGCCTGAACACGACGACGGGGGCTCTGTGCTCAAAATACATATTACAGCAAAAAAATAGTGGCGCTATTTAACCCTAGCAGTGACATAGCTCCAGTATTGTCACCCTGCGACCAAGAAAACGAATATGTAAATCAAACGACATGTTTTACGAAAGTTTACGACGAAACGTTCCCGACGCCGCCGTTACCGGCACCCCCACTGCTGTTTTTGCTGCGGAGTACAGGCGAGCTTTGAATATGTATGACACCTTAGGTACGGTCGTTTCGTGGAGTGCATCATGAGAGAACAGACCAATTCTTTGAGCAGAGCACACGTGTCCTACCTTTTCAAATAAAAAAACAGAGCATCACACACACACACACACACACACACATCAACAGCTGTTCCTCCTATTACCAAGGGATATATTGTACATACCTCCAGCTCCCAGTCGTCTTCCCGCTCAGAGCCAGCAGCAGGTCTCCGGCTCCATCCGCATCGGCGGCGGCGGCGGGGCTGCTGCCGTCTTCTCCCCCGCTACCTCCGCCTCCTCCCGCCGCCGCCGCTCCTACTTCCACCCCGACCCCTCCCGCCGCTGAGATTCCTTCCGTTCCCCCCGCCGCCGCTGCTCCGACTCCGCCAGGGCGCCACGCCCCGCCAACACCACCGCCGCTGCCGTCGAGCCTCGCCGGTTGGCCCTTCACCCCTACCGCTCCACCGCCATTACTAGAAGGGCCGCCACCGCCGCCAGAGAAAGCGGCAGCAGCAGCAGCAGAAGCAGCAGCAGCAGCGGGAGCAGGGAAGGCGGAGGGGCGGAAGGCGGAAGCGATGATGGGCAGCTGCTGCTGCTGCTGCTGCTGCTGCTGCTGCTGCAGCGGTGGTGTTGTCGGTGGTGGTGGTGACGGGCGAGGAGGAGGAGGAAGAGCCGGCGCGCGGGTGCTACGAAACTTGGCCAGCCGTGTGCGCACCATTCCAACTTGCGAGTGTCGTTGACAAAACACGGGCACGGCGGAGCCGGGGGCGCCGTAGGTCGGCGGGTGCTCGCAACCCCGGTGGCCGCACCTCTTGATTCGGACGTCGATCATCCCGGGCTCCGCGTGTCGCTGGCACAGCTCGGGCTTTGCGGAGCTGCCCTCGAAGCCGTGGCTTGGTCGGATCGTGCAACCGCGAGTCCCGCACCTCTTGTTGCAGACGTCCACCATATGGGGATCCGCGTGCCGAGCACAGAACACCGCCCTGTTGCTCCCCTCCACGCCGTAGCTGGGCCACGTGTTACACCCCTGGCGGCCGCACCTCTTGCTGCGGACATCGACCATATTGGCCAGCGCGTGCCGCGTGCAGTACTCCGCCTTCTTGGTGCCGTCGACGCCGTAGCTTGGCCTGGTGGTGCAACCTTGGTGGTTACACCTCTTGGAGCGGACGTTCACCATCCCCGCTGCCGCATGTGTGGCACAGAACTGCGCCTTGGTAGTCCCGTTGATGCCATACGAAGGCCGCGTGGTGCAACCGGCGTGGCCGCACCGCTTGCTCCTCACATCGATCATATTGTCCTCTGCGTGCTGCGCACAGTACTCGGCCTTGGTGCTCCCGTACTTGCCATAGCTTGGACGCTTCACGCAGCCCTTTCGACAGCACTCCTTCACCATCCTCCGCTATGTATGTCTCGGGGAAATCTTGCAGGACACACTCCTGCACTCTTTAGTCGTCGCCTCCCTCTCTCGCTTTCCGCTTCTCTCCTGCTGAGATCGTGCCTGTCGAGCTTAGTCTCTCTGCCAAACCCGATCATCCAACCATGCGATGTACCCACATCAAGTGTCAAGTGCAAGTCAAGTGCAAGTGGGGGGGTCTACAGACAATTTTTCGATGTGTCGCAGGTACCTTCGTGCTTTCAGCTGCGTGCACCCCAGGTGCGCCGAGCATGTTGTGCATGTTGTGTGGATGCAGCGTGTGTTCATCGGTCTTGTCCGGGATTCTGTGTTGTATCATATGTTAGTTTTTTCGCTGCACTCCCTCGCCCCCGGGGACGTGGTGGACTTAACGGCGTCTTTGTCTGCTCGAAGATATTCACTCCATCCTTTTTCGAAAAAAAAATTAAAGATCTTCTCTGTTCTGCCGGATCCCGCAAGGATTTCAAGATTTCAAGACAGAGACCAGACGTAGAGGTCAAAATGAGATTATGGATCATGGAATTACTGTAGGTGTTTCGAGGCAGGGGGTGGAAACTTCGGTGTCGGGAATGCTGTTTGCGGATGATTTTGTTGGGATGTCTGACACCCCTGAGGGACTTCAACAAACTGGAGGTTTGTCGCAGCAGCGAAGGAATTAATTTGCTTATTATTGATGAAGTACTTGGCAGTCTACAACTAACTCCGTGCCGTCATGGTTGCAACGAGGACAGGAAAAAACCAGTACAGTATAGATGAAAGTGGGGGGTCGAGGAGCTTTAGTATGCACAAGGACACGTAATCTCGGAGTGAGTAGAGATCGCAGAAGACTGCTCGTGGAATACACACATACATACTACTGTTACGTGTCCAAGGTAGCGGGAAAAAAGGGCAAAGAAAGCACGATGAGGGAAGCTGTGCAACCAATCCTCGAAAACAAACCGGTGCACGTCGATACACGCATCAAGAGGCAGTGTAATCCTACTGCCGCTAGAGTACACCGGACAAGTACTTGGGAAAGGAAGAAGAAGGTAGTCAAAGAGCTCGAGGCGGCGCAGATGAAAGCATCAGCGAAATCGTCTTGTAGCTACACGGACGGACGAACAGGGAGGAGGAGATGTATGAGGCCATATGGAATAGCCAGGAGAACACGGTAGCTGTGCTGGGGCATAAGTAGTGGGTTGAATAGGCGGCAAGTGATATCGATAGGATATATAGACTAGGGGAGAGTTTTTGAGCCACCATTGGCGAAGTAGGAAGGAACGATTGGCCATTGGTGATCGGTCCTTGGAACAATGCTCCGTGTTCTCGAGGACGCGTGCTCGAATATCTAACCGCTACATTAAGGCTTGCAAAACATGAGAGTACGCCCCCCCCCCCCCCCTCCCTCCAACACATTGAAGTAGCGTTTTCGGGCGTTAATCACCTTCATCAAGAGAGCTTTAATGTACTACACCTTCTGATCGAGTGGCACAAAGCATAGTATTACTTTGGTGCACCAGGGGACGCGAGTCACTCGCCACGCGCTAATCGTAGGGCTACGTACCAGAGAGAATATACATGTCAATGTATTTTTTCCGAGGTAAGAATGGTGCAAACCCATCTACACCCTACACCAAAACAAGCTGCATCGTCTCGCTCTTGGTTTGTTACCTCACAGGGGCCACGAGCACCTTGCCTCGGACACAACAAAGGTGTTGCTGCACTTCAATACAATGAATGGCTGCCCCCTGTACAAATGGGATTGGCTGCTGCCCGCACCAGGCTGCTCTTGTTTGATTAGTCTAGATGAAAACATCACGCACAAAAAAAACGGTGCCGCTGGAGCACACTGCCTTCTTCAAGACGGCGATGAAATCTCGAATGATATTGACAGATGGATGCGAGCAAGGTATTCTGCCTCTCCCCGGCCTACCACCGCCATCAAGAAGAACAGTCTCTCATCTTGACTCAGGATTAATCTAATCTCTGAAAAGAAGCGCGCCGAACACCGCCGAGCAACATCAACAAATCAGCACCACCAAACCTTCCCGCAACCGGCACCAGTTGCACCACGCGAACAGATTTTCCCTCTCCGCCCTCTCTGCAGTCTATGGCTGCCTTGTCGGCGCAATCCCCAGGTATACCCCCCACCCTGCGTGTTCTTTAGTCGTGAGGCCCAACTTCAACTGGTCGTGCAAGGCAACGAGCACTCACCACCCCGCCCCCACGCGCACGGCAGTTGACTCTTGCGGCAATCACCATCACCATCATCACTATCTTCGCGACAACCACCACCGTCATCATCAGTATCTCCGGCGGTTGACTCTTGCAAGGAATCACCCCCACCATCATCACTACTGTATCTCCGGCGGTTGAATTTTGCGGCAATCACCACCACCACCATCACTAACTTTGCGACAACCACCACCGCCATCATCAGTATCTCCGGCGGTTGGTTTTTACAAGGAACCACCCCCACCACCATCACTACTGCATCTCCGGCGGTTGACTTGTGCGGCAACCACCACCACCACCATCACTTCATATCTTCGGCAGTTGACTTTACGGCAATCACTACCATCGCCATCATCAGTATCTCCGGCGGTTGACTTTTACAAGGAATCAGCATCACCACCATCACTATCTCCGGTAGCTGAATTTTGCGGCAATCACCATCACCAGCATCGCTTCTTCCCTCAATTTGATTTCATTTCCCGATGCAAAAGTCTCTGAAGATAACGTCCAGCAGCTCTTCCACTCCGACGGCCCCCGTGATGCGCCCGAGTTCCGAGCTCGCGATCCGAAGCTCCTCCGCCGCCAGGTCCAGCGGCATCTGCGGCCGCTGAGCCGCGCGCAGCGCCAGCAGGCACGCTTCCACGTGCTGTCGATGCCGACGCCTGGTACATCCGTATACAGAAGAACGGGCCCGGAGATAAGAAAGGGTCAAGGCTTAGTTTCTTACTTCATCCCCACCGCTTTCGAGCACACACAGGTCAAGAGTCTAGTCCAGGATCCACCGCTAAGCTAGCTGTGTTAACCATGTTTCAAACATTTTTTATCCTCTGTTTCTTAACGAAAAAAACTTTACCTCGGGCCCATTCTATATCGGTGAGGGGAACGGGGCCGGGGCCGGGGCCGGGGCCGGAATGAGGGCAGTGGCTTTCTACTCGTAGGTGGTTTTTCTGGCCGCCGTTGATAACTTCACCGCAATTGGTTTCCTGGAAAAGCGCTACTGTACGAACAAACCGTAGAGTCAACAAAAAGTGAAGCGTGTTTGTCTATCTTGGCACATGCCTTCATGCCTTCGCCACTGGACGAACTGCCGCTCACCCTTCTCGAAATGATGTGTGCGCCAATAGAATACTTCGCCTATTAATAGGAGTCTTGCGCGTCCCCCCCCCCCCCTCGTCTGTCCACCGTTGATCACGAAAAATGCAACCCTGACAAGTCCTACTGTACGTGGAGACAAAAGCACCTCGAGCAAGCAAAATATATTGCTTGAGGTGTGGAATGCACGAGGAAGAAAAGACCTTGACACCGAAAACACACAGCGGAAACATTAAACAAAGTGGACGTTTTTCGTTCGATGCTTCATTTCGCCGCTGAGCCCCAGGAGAGGCGCGCAGTAAACAGCGAGGATGGCTTCATCTTGTCCCCTCTGCTACTCCTGCCAGTTGGTGCAGTACTCTTCAAATGCTCACGGCACTGAGTATAGTCGGTCGCAAGCGAGCTGACTTTCCGATTGTCTGCCGCGCAAAATGGACACTTGATCTTCGCGGTACAATACTGTAGTTCGATTGAGTTTCAACCGTATTACAACCAGTCCTAAACTAGCCGATGCTGTGAAGCAGCCGTGAGCTCCATCAGAAAACTTGGCAAAGCCGCCGCTGCTGATCAAAATACAAGGGAAATTATACCCCTTCACGAACTGCGTACGCCTGACGTGACGGCACACACACGGTGCTGACAAGCGAAAAACACTGCGACTGACAACACAAGCTACGGCAAACGTCTCGCAACAAAACAGAAAAATGCAAAGAAGGGTGTGTTCTAGTGAACAGCTGCTCGTATTTTCAACAAAAGCAGCGAGTAGCACAGAAAAAATTATCCCTTGGCCACACTCCGTGAAGCAAATATCAAGGCATCATGTCCATCCCAGGGCACCTGATCAGCCGGAGTCAAGTGATATACTCGCTCGAAACTGTCCAAAGTCATGCATGACATCGGTGACCCCGGGTCGTTGATGACCAACATGGCCCCGGACAGTTTCATGCGAGAAATTTTTCATTAGGCCCCGGCGGTTGAAGTGTCATGGGATGGGGGGTCGCCGATATCCTGCATGGCTCTGGGCAGTTCCATGCGAGTATTTATCATTCGGCTCCGGCGGTTGAAGTGTCCTGGGATGGACATGACGCCTTGGTATTTGCTTCATCAGTGTGGTCAAGGCTTGTACTTTTCTCCGTGGCGAAGTGATAAATACCTTCTTCAGGATTGTTGCATCGCAGGAGGAGATTGATCTCCCTCGTCACCATTTGTATACAAGCCGAAATCAAACCATTGCCTCACCAAGAAATCGGAGAGAATGTATTGCATCTGCCATCAAACCATCAGGCTAGTCAGCCCCAGACCTCACCGCCAAGACATTAGTAAGAGATGTATAGAAGCCGAAATCAAACCGCCAATAGTTTTGGCTTCTACATGCGATGATTAGTCAAGAATGGTTTGATTTCAGCTTCAACAAGAACTCAGTCGCGGGTTCCAAACCCCTATTGCTGCACGTGGGGGTGGTTGTCGGTTCAAAAGGCGGTTCTTGCATCCGTAAGCACCAAGCAAACTGCCGCTCAAGACCTAGCAAAACCGCCCGTAGCAGAAGCCCTTCCCTCGCCGCAGGCATCCTATCAAGGAAGAGCGATACCCGCACAGAGAGGCTGTTCGTAGCTGAAGCGGCACATATCGGCGCCGAAAAGCCACCAAGCAAGGCACACTTCTGCCAAAAAAACAAAACAAAACACAACACACAACACAAGTGATGACGCACGAGCGTATTCGAGAAGAGAAATCCGACAGAAATCCGAGAAAAACTCCCACGAACTAAGCTGGAGCTACGAAGAGACGACACAGACATTGTACTCTGCGCATCGCCTCCCACGTAAACACGCGACACGCGTCACTAGTACGCACATACCTGGTGATGAGCGGAGACTCATCATCCGCAGCCCCCTGGAACCTCGACCGGACCTCCGCCTCAAGGTGCTCCATGAACCCGTCCAGCCCTTCCTTCGTCTTGCACGACAACTTCCACACCCGTCCGCCGCCCCCACTTCTCCCTTCCTCGTCCCCCTCCGTCCCACGCGTTGCTGCTCCTACCCCGTCCATCTCTGCGGCCCCGGCGCGCGAACCCACCGCCTCCGCCGTTCTTCCTGGACCCGCTGCTGCCGCTGCTGCTGCCGCTGCTGCTGCCGTTGCTAGGGAGGTAAGCTCTTGCTCGTGGTGCTCTGCCTCTCCGCTCTCTCCTTCGAGAAGTGTCAGGGCAAGGTCGGCCTTGTTGGCGACCACGATCAAGTCGTCTAGCGCGGCGGAGCCACCGCCACTCGAACCGCTACCGAACACTGTTTGCGGCGCGGGTTCGTTTGATTTTCCATCGAACGAACGCGATCGCCGTCGAAGAACAAGAAAGAAGCACCAGCGAGCGTCACAGCGAAAGGATGGCGGTCAAGGCACGAATGAAGTGTTGGCGCCGCGGCGCAGCAGCAACGGAGACCGGTGCATGAGGCGGGGGCAGGTGGAGCACGTTTTCGTTGCAACAGCTGTCTGCAACAAAATTCTGTATGTGGACCATTGATTTCGTGCGCGTCTTGTTCAAGACCGACGGAGCACCGGGGGTACCGTGAGGGGTGTGTTGGCCACCGACGGTAAAGCTGCGCTAGCCACGGGACCCCAAGACAGTTTGCAGCAGACTCACTCTGCAACGAACCCATGGAACAACCTCGTCCTCTCGCGCGGATGAAGCGACTCCGAAATGAAACAGCTCCACACGACGAGGCTTCGACATTCTAGATACGATTTGCACGCTGGCTGGGCTAGAACAACGCAATCGTCCATGGTCACCATATTGTTGGTACGGTATGGCCAGCTGGAATTAGTGGCGTGTGGGGGGCTGAAACTACCCTTCTCTACACTGCCTGCTCCTGCTCGACACAGAAGAAACCTTTGTTACGCAACCGGTGAGTCAATCGGTTATGGTACATGCCGCGGCTATCACCCTGTCCTGTCTCCATCTCTATTGCCCTACCGCACTGCCGCAAAACACATGAACAACCCAGCCACCGAGCAGTCAGGCTATGACCCCGGCCCCTGGTCCCCTGTGCCCCGCCCACTGCCTTACCCCCTTCCATTTCAGCGGCATCATCCCTCTGCGCAGCCGTCGCCGCCGCCTCCGCCTCCGCCTCCTTGGCCTCCTCTCTCAGCTTCCCGAGGAGGGCGGTGGCCCCGTCCGTGTTGGTAGCGTCCACCACGAAGATGGCCAGGTGGGCGTTGTCCACCGCGCTCCTGGCGCGGCGCATCCCCTCCCGCTCGATCTCGTCGTCGGTTGCCTTTGGTAGACCCGCGGTGTCGCTGCACAGGGGGGGGGGGGGGGACGCTGTCCGTGAAAATGGCAGTTGTGGTAGCAGCAACATGTTGCTGTGATACATTCCCCTATCGACTCCAATCTGTGTCCACTTCGGAGAGGACAAGTGTGTGTGTTCGTCCGTGCCGTGTAAGTTGCAGTGTTGGTAGCAGCAGCAAGCAGCAGAGCAGCAGAGCAGCAGAAGATCAGTAGCAGCAGCAGTGCTGCAATGATATATTACCAGCAGAACAATCCACAACCAAGAACTTCAATCTGCGTCCACTACGGAGACTAGAGCAGTGCGTGCGCGTTTTCGTCCCATCTGTTGGCAGTGAGGACTACACACGTTCTGCGTGCATACGTAGGTTTTGGCGTGTCAGCCGGGGTCACGTCGGAGCGCTTGTCGCAGCTGAAACGTACAAGGCCAAACAAAAATCGGCAAGCAAATCAATGTCGGCTCTGTCGGCGAGGGCAAGAGCAGCTGTGTCTGCCAGCAGCAGTGTGTATTAATAGCTGCACTCACTCGTTCCACCGCCACGCAGCACGCAGCCGGAGAGGAAAAAACAACTCATCAACATACACGTCCGTCCGTCGCTTGCCCCCCCGCCGCCCCCCAAAAATTCCAGCGCCCACACGCGTCACCTGAGCGTTACCGGAAGCCCGGCGATGTCCATCTGCACCTCGACAACGTCCCTCGTCGTCCCCGCCACGGGGCTAACGATAGCCGCCGGCCGCGCGGCCAGTAGGTTGAGCAGAGAGCTTTTTCCCGCGTTGGGGGGCCCCACGATGGCCACCCGCACCCCCGACCGGACGATCTCCCCCCTGCCGCCGTCCCGTAGGTGCCTGTCAATCTCGGCCGCGAGCCCCCTGACCCGCGGCATCATCGCCGCGAAGGCGGCGTCGCCGCCCACGTCTTCCTGTGTCGGCGAATGATGCGCAAGTGCTCCGTGTTTGGTTGCCGGATTATCTAGCCCAGCGTCTTCTTAGTGTGTTGCGTGTCGCGTTCATCTCTGAGTGCGGTTCTCTGAGTGCTGATTTTTCCTAACATAGAATCTTCCTGTCTTGTGTCTACACAAGTACACAAGTTTTGTGTTTGGTGACTGATTATCTATCCTGTAGCATCGGCCACGGACTAGCACATGCGCAACATGTTTGGTGACTGATTATCTAGCGTGTAGCATCGGCCACGGACTAGCACATGCGCAAAAGCAAAAACACTCCGCGCATGTGTTTGGTAGAGTCCCGGTCAGGACACCTGGTAGGAGGCTTTGGCATGTGAACAACGGTTGGTCCTTTGGCACCTCTTTGGCATGTGAAGCTCCGACACCCCATTTTGCGTTATTTCAGAAACCGTTGGAATGGTCTGTCTTGCCTCAAGGCGAGAATGTGGTGCAACCCCACGTCATCCAGCCGTTCCAAGAAAACAAGCTGTGCTAAACAGGTGGCAAACGAACAGGGGAATTCCTGGGTGGTTCAGTCAAGGACACACGACTACTGTCTTCTAAGGTCAGAACAACCGCCAGGAGCCTGTTTCGAGACATAAAGGGTACCGTTGAGCACGAGCGGGAGATCGATGCTTGTAGAGGCAGGCGAAAACAAGGGCGAAAAGAAATAACGCACCGCGTCGTGGCGACAGGCTGATCGCGGCAAAACAACAGGCAAGACATCCGTGTGCAGCGCCCGTGTTTCGCCCCTAGAATCATCAGACAGAATTAAGCAGGAGAGGCGCGAACGGGGGGGGGAGGGGTACACGATAAACAACGCGAGGGGGTGGGGACTTACCTCGTCGTCACCGAAGTCGATCACAGCCTCCGCGTGGGCGAGACAGCCCTTCAGCTGGTGCCGCCACTCCTCGTACATATCTCGCAAAGCACCGCCCATCTGCTTCAGAGCCTGTCCATAAAGGCATACATGCGCCAATCGAAAATCGACACGCGCCATATATATTATAAAGTGAAAATTTTAGATTTATCTTGAGTCATCTTCCAACCTGCGTTTTGGTCACATCTTTTCATCGGCCAGCCAGTGGAAAATCGAACAAAATCGTTCCAAAACCCTGCGCACCCGGGCCGGGGTATGCATTAAGAGCCCAATCGAGCAGACGAGCACCAAACGCAATTCGAATCGGCGATGCTTGCAGCCACGTGCGCACAGAAGTTTGCTGGGGCGTGGATAGGCTAACCTTGAGATCGTTGTAAAACAACAAGCTGTCTAGTATCAACGTACTACAGTAGTCATCGTGCACAACCACGTAGCGTTTCAGCGGATGAGGGTTGTGTTGTGGCACATCGACTAAGGGATCTGATATCCTTTGTTTGTTTGGGGCAACTTGCTTCCTTGAGATGGACGGGAGAGGGGGGGGAGGGGGTTACGCGGATAATTTGCAAAGAGCGTCGCCGTCATCATCCCATCTAATCTAGACGGCCGTAATTAAACCTCTCGGTCATGTTCGGACGCACTAGCCGGGCCACGCAGGACGGAACAGCCGCACTGGAAACTTTAGCGGGTACGATGATTCTTCAACTGTTCTCCTCACGGAAACTTGCAAGCGGACATGCAATCTTGTACTCGGAGCGCGGATGTATCTGCACTGGGAGCGCGACTAGCTAGCACCTGCTTCCTTTGTGCAGCCGTGTCTGCGGCGATGAGGTCGGCCAGCCCCTCCACGCCCGTCAGGTCCATGCGCCCGTTGCCGTAGGCCCTCTGGGTGAACTCCCCCCGCTCCGCCAGCCGTACCCTTCTCATCCCCGAGGCCGCCCCCATGCCTGCCAGAGCGTCGAGGACGCCGTTGATGACGGCGCGGCTGCCGTGGGTGTGCAGCTCTACTGTGTCCTCGCCGGTGAAGCTGGAGAATAGGTCCCGGCGACAGCAATGGTGGGTGGGTGAGTGGGAAGGACGTGCTGAGATTCTTTGTTTACCCGCATTGCTTTTGCTGCTTGTCCAATGAGCTTGGTCGAATGGAGGTGGGGGATAGGTGGGGTCTGTTCGGAGGGAGGAGTGGTCAAAAGAAAAATACACCCATGCAACAAGAGCGAACTTGGGAGAAATATCTGCAGGGAAAACATTTCGTCTTCCACGTGATATTTGAAGTCCCACTTGCTGTGACATGGGTGAGCGGGGTTTGGGCCCACACGTGTATGAACGCTCTGCACAAGCAGACCCCCTTTGCCTTGGTGCTCAGGATAATTCTTCGCGTGTTTGTACCGTGCCTCGTGTCTGGGTATCAAGCTTTCATTCATTTTGATTAAAGGTTCAGGAAAAAGGGTGCACGAGGCAATCCGACGATTCTTTCGAATGGCGTAACTAACACTTCCCCGCGGTTCATTCTGGGGGTGTTCTTCACGCGAGGCAAGAGTTTCCGACGTGAAAGACGGCAGGAACCAGCTACATTGACCGGCATGTTGTTGATACAGACCGGCACGACACCGCAGGCGTAATCAACGCAATGGTGACAAGAAGCGATCATAAGGATTTTGCAATGTAGTTGTTACAGTGGTTATTGCTGATGCTTTCACAACAACCGACCCGTTCCGATCTCTGCTCAGTACCGTCCTACATCCGTCGCGGTCCAACTGACGCGGGATGTGCACCGTAGATACCAAACGGCCGGTATTGTTGCATCTTTGGCGCAAGCGTACCTGCGTGGTCCTGGCATCCACAACACGAGAGCCTCGTCGAGCAAGTCCCCAGTCGCCGGGTCGTACAACCGCCGCACCACTGCTCGTCGCGCCGCAGGGAACGGCGGCAACCTTCGCCCCGCTCCCCCCCCGTTGACCACTGCTGGCGCCGCCGACGCCGCCACACCGGCGTCGCCTCCCGCGGACGCTTCCGCCGCGGTTACCGAAGATAGGTTCGCAGCAGACGTCAGAGCTTGTAGAACCTGCGCCGACAGTGGGCCGGAAATGCGGACGACTGCGACTCCCGCGGGTCCCGCATTTCCCGTAGCCAGAGCGAAGATGGTGTCCTCCGATGAGGAGGAAGACGCGGAAGGCAAGGGGGAACGTGTGGTACTGATCAGGTCACCGTCTTCCTTGTTGGTCCGAGGAAGTGTTTTCATGTTCGAACCCACTGCTCGCCGCAAGGCTGGACGCGGTGACGGTTCGCCAGTGGGTCCTCTGGCGATAGGATTTGTTGGTGAGGTGCCTGTTGGGGATGCTGCTAGGTGCTGTAGTCTTCTGCTGGTGCTGCTGGTGCTGCTGGTGCTGCTGATGCGGGGCAAGAGCGGAGATGCTGCCGGTGCCATTGGCGGGGTTGCGCCGCGTGTGCTGGTAATGGTACCGCCATGCAGTGATGCCCGTAAAGTTGATGTGCTGGGAATGTGTGGCAAGAGGTTCCTACGCTTCGGGTGGGACGCCAGTAGCAGCAGAAGGCGTTGACATGCTGAAGTAGATGTGGTGTGCGGTGCTAGCCGCATGGCCCTTGTTGTTGCAGTTGTTGATAAACCCGCTGAGGATGCTGGTATGAAACACGGGGCGCCTACGTGCGACAGCACCAGCGGCGATAACACCAGCAACAACGGAAGGGCCAGCGAAAATCCACGTGCCAGCATCTCGTGGTGCTTCGCACTGAGTGCCACCAACGAAACAAGACGCTGGCACTAAGCAGCAGCGGGTCCAGTTCCCCGCGAGCGAGAGCGCGGCGCAACCGGGGGCTCCGTCCACAGAGATGGGTAGTGCACTCCACGTCGGAATCCTACTGGAGGGCCCCACGGGAACTCACAGTCCTGTGAGCGGCCACCGAAACGAAATCACCTTCTCACGTCTGTGTAGCTGTTGGTGACACAGCATAGCAGTTTCTGGGTAAGGAGACGGCAGAATGCAGGTCGTTGTGGCCTGAAAGTCGAATGGAGTTGTAGGACGAGAGGGAGAAGAAGCAGAAAGAGACGTACTTTTTCGTGGGCTCAGTGCTCACTCAACACGGGGAGAACGGCGGAGAAATTCACGGAGGAGGGTGGCGGCCAACAGCATGTCAGCTGCCGCATCTTGGTATGCATGTGTGTATGCTACGACGAGTACGACTTGTATACGGCACTTGCCGAAATGGTACCCTCACAAGGTCCTAGAAATGGCCCACCTACGTAACGAAAACATAAACATTTACTACACGAACACGGAGAACATGTATCTTTAGCTTTCAAGAGGAAAATCCTTGAGAGAAAATTCTGCGTACTGTATGTTTGTGTCGGATTGAAATCCTTAATGAAATAGAAGTGAGTGATGGCTCACGCGAGATCCATTTCATTATTGGGTACTCCCGAATCCGGAGTACTTCAATTTATTGTGAACAACCCATCATCTGTCGCCCCAACGCCTGTCGACGACGATTGATTCCCCTTTTTCATACGCCAACGAAGCGGTTGATTATTATTGTTCGCCTAGGACCGGGGATCAAGTCCCGCCACCGCATACTTCCAAAAACAGATACAATATGGATTGGATGGTGGGGCATCAACAACAGATGTTCGAACTTGTGGAGCTTCTGACCATGTGGCAGACGTAGCGAACCGGTGTACTCACGCACAGAAAATTGCGAAGAAGTGGATCGCCTCGCCGCCAGACGGTCGGGTTCTGGATACTCCTAGAAGGGGAGATTTGTTGTAGGAGCAGACGGAAACAAATCAAGGTTTAGGGCGTATATTAACGAAGTGCCGAAAATCAAAATCGAAAAAGTCAAAATCAAAATCGAGATCTGATTGGTCGAATATCTGCTACCTCCTGACGATTTTATGGAAGTTCCTCTGTCTGGGGACTTTTTTTATCAAAATCAAAATCAAAGAGGAGAGGAGTTCAAGACTTCGAAGGCTTGGAGCACCTGCCGCGAGGCCGCTGCAAAGCAAGAGCACGACATGACCTGCTGCACACTGCTCATAGAGGGGCTATCGGCACCCTACCACCGACACCATGGCCGTTATTTGTAGCCAGAAGACTCTGCTCGCCGGCAAGCCACAAAACGGGCCGGCTCGTTGGGTGCTCGAGGAGAAAATGCCGATCGCGACAAGCGGTGAACGGACTGACGATCAGAACAGGGCTGCGCGGCTTTTTCGGGCTGTTCCGTGCGGGAGAGGGTAGTTGCAACCTTTTTTCTCCACACTCACGATACCCCAAGGCATCTAACCTTGTACGAGACAGATGGTGGGTAAAGCTACCTCCCGTCGCGTGGCATTGCTAATGCTGTTGCTTCCTCCTTCGAAGAGTTATCGCTGAAAAACTAAACTGTGAGCAGACATTCGGCGCGAACTTGAACTATCCGCTCTCTGACGTGGATTTTTTAGGGTCAACCAAAACTTTTTTCCCTACACGCACGATAACCCACGGTAGCAGACCTTGGACTTGAAAGATGGAGTAGGGACGTACCTCCTGCCGCGTGGCGTTGCTGTTGTTGTTGCTTCCTCCTTCGGAAAGTTATCGGTGGATATCACAACACGTGGCGGCCCAAAACACCCAACTTGAAGTGACCGCTCGCAACCGTTGGCATTTTTGCTTCAACACAACCTTTTTTTTCCGTGCGCATTCGGCACCTCACGGCCCCAAACCTTGGCATTGCCCAACAGCCCATGTCTCCAGCTCCTTCCGGATACCGTTCTTGAGGCAACTCGTTGAGTATTTGGCGAGATATCGGCCAACACGTGAACAGAAGAGCGTAAAACGCACCCTAGAAAAACCACCGCTGCGCTGCTGGCTCTTCCCCTGGCGCCAGGTCTTTTTGATTTTTTGCCTCATCTGTCTCCTATCCTCGTTAACCTACACGACCCTCTTTTTTCAGTTTTCCACGATAACGCATTTTGATTTTGATTTTTGGCACTTCGTTATTATACGCCCTTATTGAAAGTAGTCGAATTTGTAACGTCGTTGCTAGGGTATGCATAAATTGCCACGGAAATACGGGGTCCCCTCCGAAGCGGGAGCATGGGAGTAGCCACCACCTCGGCACTCTATCGAAGCTAGGTGTTCACACAAAGTCTTACGAGGACTAGTCTACAGAGAGCAACGCAGAGACAAGGAGCGAGGTGGACACTGTGAGGGCTTCGGGTGGTTTGCCAGCTGGAGGAGCGGCAAACAAGTTTGGTCTTTCAATCAGCGAGCCGTGGAGGACCCGAGAGGGCCGCCCAACAGCAGCAGCAGTTGTACGAGGGAGCGCGCTGCTCCATCGCGGTGCCAGAGGAACGCCGGGTAAAGCCTCTTCTTGCCTAGCGACCAAGATGAGTCGCGAAAAGGGGGAGGGGGACAATGCGGACGGCATCCCCTCATAGAGGTTATACAAAATCCCCAACGGCTGTCAAGGATGATTCATTCTTTACGTTTTCACAATGCCCTACGATTCCACAGGTACAGTAGCCGGTCGCTCGCCCCGGTGGTTGTTCAGTTGGGAACTTTTCGTAGATGTTCTGACGCGAGAATATGAGTTCGAATCTTCCTGAAGCGACGAACGTCGCAGATGTAGAGGTATAAAGCAATATTGTGAGTTGATACAACGAAGAAAAAGGGGCCACGGAATGAGTCCTTGTCGATTTCCTTTGAAGTCGAGCATTGCAAGACAACGGAAGGTGGAAAAAAAAAGTGCGTGTGGCTTTTTCTCGAGTATGACTTGGTGGCCTCGGCTGGGTGCATCAGACACAAGCCGATACGGAGTTCGGGTTTTGGGCTCTTGGGCGTAATACTTCGTCTTGGAAACCAAAGTTCGGCGTACAACCGCTCATTGACTCGTTGATTGATGTATCTTCTTGTGTCATACGAAAACATCAACATCTGTTTAGTCTTCTTGAACAAGGGTCTGGTGGCCAGCTCAAATCAAATTTTCGCGTCCACCGAGGGTGCTGCTACCGTTGTCTTGGCTTCCGCCGTTGCTGCTATTGCTGCCAAGGGCGCGCCCCCCCCAGTGGTGTGGGGGGTGGCCCCCTCCAGTCTCTTGTGCACTCTGTGTAAATCCTGCGAGTCACAAAGAAGCACGTGGGAACCGCGTAATCGGAAAGAAAGATCCGTCGAAAACCGTTTCGGCCATTTTTTTCTCGGCGGCAACATCGCTGGCCAATGGGACAACTACAGACACGTACAAAGAGTCTCTCTGTGTTAGCTTTCGCATCACTACAAATCGTGGAATGACTCAGAAACAGGTCGAAGCCTAGAGACGGATGACAACTGAACAACGAGTTCGGTCGCCCTCTTGGTGTAGTAAGTGGAAACCTCTCACACGTGTGACGGCTAAATGTAGAGCAGGGGTGCGTGCCAGCAAAAATGTGTACGTTCATATTTCATAACGCAGTTCACTCGCAATAACAGGAAATCGGGCTCCGCCCGACAAACATCGGCGGCAAAAGACTTTCTCTTGCCAAGAACACCGAAAACCTAGCTTCAATTTTTTTGAAAGCTTACCGCGTACTCGTCCACGATGTCCCGGTAATCGCCCATGTAATTCGCGATGTCCTCGAGCCGGTCCATCGCCAGCTTACCCTCGGCCTCGAGGTCCTCCAGCTTCTTCGGGCCTGACTTGCTCACAGGCCCGGACTTGCCGTTGGGAGCTCGCACTTCGACTGCCTGTGCGTGCAAAAATAATGACACCGACACATGCGTTCCATCACCACCCCAATACGATGGCTCTGGTGTAATGGTTACGACAATTGGACAAATTATTATCCCTCGTGCTTGGGTGCGTCTACTCTTGAATACGCCTTCCACCATGGAAATGACCAGCAGCATTCCAGTCACTTAACTTTCGAAGCGCTTCCTCAGGACGAAAGTGAACTCCAAAAAAAGAAATGAGCGACTGCTTACTCAAGTTCTAGACACTCACCGTTCTAACGTTGTCGTAAATCGTCCGGGTTGTCTACCCCCTGAGCTACTGTTAAATAGAAGGGTGACAATTCCACCCAATGTCAAACACCAAACACCCGTCCAGCTTTTTTGTGTGTCCACAAGAAAAGCTTGTTTGCGAAAAGAGGGAATCGTTCTCGACAAAGATTTGGTGAGAAGACCCCATGCTAAAGGGTACAGGTCGCCTCTGCAATACCTCCAGGTTTTTGCTGAGCCTTTTCTTGAGTGTTAAATGTGCAAGAGACACACCTTTCAGGGATGAACGGATCCTGACTGGCTGGTGGTGAGTCAATTCGCTTCTTCACACGACCTTCTTCCGTGCGCAGTTAGTCGGATTCGCCAAGAGGCACTGCAACAAGCCTCACCTTGGATGTGGCCCCTCCGACCCCTCGTTTCGCCCGGGCTCCGACACACCTATCGAGGATGTTCGCCACCGCACCGAGAACCTAGAGAGTGAACGAGAGAGGGAGGTAGACGCATTGCTCAACCAAAAGTGACGCAAGTATCGTCTTCGAAGGCAGCTGATAAAGGTGCTGTTTGGCGGACAACAACTACCCCTCGGTGGCAATTTCCGACCTACATGGCGAAGGTGTTCCTCAATTGCATTGTATAGACGGACGTACGTACAGTAGGTGTGCGGGTAGTTCAGCGATGTTGAAACGTTTGCGAATTTTGAAGTTCGAGATATTCCAATGTGCCTTCGTCCCGTTCTCCCATTTTCCGGAAAATTCTGACTCGACAATGAAGAAACACTTGAACCTGCACCGGCGACGGCGCACAAGCCACAAACCACACCTGCCCCATCTCCAGCGTCCTGTCGGACATGTTGCTGATCTTGTTATCGAGCTCGTTCTGCAGGAGCAGCACCTCTCGCCCCGTCATCTCTAGCAGCTTCTGCATCCCGGCTATCTCGTTGCTCTCGTTCAAGATTTCGTTCGTTCTGCGATGATACCCATTTTGTGCGGTAGCGATGAACGGATCTTTAGGAGGTTGGGGACTGAGCCCACCAGGGCTCGCCAACGTCGTAGCGGTAAGTTGATTACTGGCTCGTGCGGCAGGGTTGTCATGGGCTCGTGCGTCCTCGCTCCTGCTAAACCTCTGCCCAAAAACACAATAATTGGTGCAACAGCCAACGCGCATTGTGTGCAAGCGGATCTTGATTTTCACCTCTCTTTGGTGTAGTTGCTGAACTCCGACCTCAGCCTCTCTGTCTCCCCCTCGTCCCTCGCCTGGGCCTCGTTAAGGTTCTTGTTGGCGTCCTTGAGGGTAGCGAATCGCTTGAGCAGGTCCTGCACTTCCGAGTAGTCCTCGGTCGCCGCTTCCACTACCTAGAAGACGGTGGCGTCGTGTTGTGGCAGTCGATGCCTCTCGTTGGGTGTGGTCGTTGCACACATGACCTCGACCCAATCGGTCGCGGAAAACGTTCGTGAGGTTGCACTTGGTAAAGAGGAGGATCTCCGCTACTAAGACAGGAATGGAGACCGACCAGAAAATAGCCGAGCGGTTGTAAGCTTTTCGGGGTCGCAGATTGGTTTGATACCAAACACACCGTTGGCGGGTAAATCGCCAAGTCTGCGCTGCGCCAAACCATTGTCGGCCGCGACGTCTTCTATGTCGCCCCCCCCCCCCCCCCCGGGGCCTTGGTCCCACCCCCCAGGGCTGGCAAAAGTAAAAATACCCCCCCCCCCCGGGGCCGTTCAAAACCCCTCACCCCCCCTTTCCCCCCCCCCAATTTTAAATTTCCCGGGCCAAAAAATCCGGAAAACG
>FN649748.1:2330222-2340996 GCA_000310025.1 Ectocarpus siliculosus
CCCTCGCCCCAATCGGTGGGGGAAAACTTTTGGGGGGTCGCCATTGGAAAAGGGGGGGTTTTCCGCTTTTAAACCGGGAAGGGGGCCCCCCCAAAAAATGCCCGGGGGGTTTAAACTTTTTGGGGGTCGCAGATGGGTTTGACCCCAAACCCCCCGTGGGGGGGAAAATCCCCAATTTTGGGGGGCCCCAACCCATTTTGGGCCGGGAGTTTTTTTAGGTCCCCCCCCCCCCCCCCCCTGTGCCATTGGTCTAACCGCCAAGGCATGCAAAACGTAAGAGTACGCCCCCCCCCTGCGCCGTTCCAAACCCCATCACCGCCGCTTCCACGCCACCAACTGTAGATGTACCTGGGCGAGAAAGTCGTGATAGCGTCTGTGCTCTTCAAGGTCTCTCTTGAGACGTGTCTCCTCGTCTTGCCGCTCTCGGCACTGCTTCCTCAGCTTGATGATCTCCTGTTCCTTTTGCTCCCGCTGCTTGCGTTCGTCGCCCGCCCGCTTTACCGCCCTGTTCCGTTTGCTTTCGTTTTCCTGCGCGGGTTAGTTGGTGCAACAAGACAATGGCGGCCACGTGTAGAAACTAAATATCATCGCTAAGGAAGTTTGACGCTTTTTGGTGCACTCTCTTCGCTTTGGTTGTTCCGTGCTTCGTTGATGAAGGATGCAATGTGTATCATTTTATCATGACATCGTTGATACTCCCTCCTCCCTCTTTTGACTTCATCCACGTAGACCATCGATCTAGATCAGCGTTCATGTGGAAGAAGGCTGAGGCAACACGAAACGGGAAAAAAAAACATTTTTTCTGTCGTTCCTCCGTCCACCCGATTGAAAATGCTCTAGGCCTTCTTTCTTTAGAGCATTTTTTCATGTGTTATCTAGATGAAGACTGTTCGAGTGTGGTATCGGTCTTGTGTCTGCCGAGGAATAGCGATGCGATAGTCTTGAAAATATTTCTTCAACAGCTTGCTTGCCTGGAGAAACTTGTTGAACTTGATGAGGGATTCCTGCAGTTCTAGATCCTTCTTCCGTAGGGCATCCTCTCGTCTTCGGAACGCATCTTCCCGCCTGGGAGGAGATGCGTATTTTCGTTTGTGTTGGCGGGGGTAGTCGGATTAGCTTGTGGCCGAAACGATGAGGTCCACACGTTATAGAAGGAGGCACGATTACTCGTTCGAATGTCGCGATACAATCGAGCGTCGTTTGTCGTCAGCTTGTGCGACCCGACACGCTTTAGACGGCACTTCTATGCCACGCTCCTAGATTGAGTAGCCTGGGCTCGTTAGAGATTCCCTTGAGATGATCCAGGACAGGTGACTATGAGCAGCGAAGGCCAGAGGTCGTCGACGGTCAATGACGTAGCAGAAAGAAAGCGTGTACTACATAACCCCCTCACGAATATCGTGCTATCGAATCAGCACGCATACGGACACGCTTGGTTCTACCACAATCGTGTTTTACAGGGTGCGACAGCAACGGATATTGAAGGCCGCGTACCTTTCGTGATGTTCCGCGTCACGGTGTTGGATTTTAGCAAGTCAACGTCGTCTTTAACATTTTTTCCAGGCTCGGTGTGTGAACAGTGGAGTGATTGTTGAGCGCCAACCTGAACAATACCAACCATTAAATATCCCGACATACTCAATTCTGTGAAGCTTCCCCTATCTCCAAAGACGTATGGCTCTAGATCACGCAGGCTAGATTCCTCGTGGCACCTAGGCCTGATAGTGTCATGTACCCACCAGCGTTTTTGGCAAGCGTCCATTGCGCGTTGTGTGTATATTGAGGTGCAAACCTCTCCTGGAAATCACCCCTGCCGCATCCAGAGCTACAGTAGTATAACACTACTAGAGTATAACACTACTAGCGCTGCGTTTTCCCTCGAGAATCCACCAGATGACATCAAACACAAACAAGACTATCATATCATATCGTAAACGCGTGGCCCCGCCCCTCCCCTCTCTCTCTCTCACGCACACATGCGTACCTGGAGAACTCTTCCTTCTGCGCCTCGAGGGCCTCCTGTATTTCGAACATCTGTCGCCGCTTTTCGAGCAGACGCGTCGCCGGCGAAACGTGGTCTAGCAAAAAGTTGTGAGGCACCCCTGACGGTCCGCCGGGACCGCCCCCGCCGCCGTCCACGCCACTCATTGTCCCGGCCATCCTTCTTCCGCCCTCGGCGGTGCCAGCGGCAACTCCCACCATCCTCTATCCCCGGCGACCACCACAGACCTCGTGCCTACACAGCGGGCTGCAGTGTCACAATGGAATGAATGTCTTGGCCCGAATAACTACATCTCTTTGACATTTTTGTTGAACGTAGCTTTGGGGCCAAGGGGCATGGGCACATGCAAGTGGCGGATTTTACAAAGACGAGTCGGAAAAAAGGCATTCCTCGTCTAAGAAAGTCAAGGGTAGTGCTGGTGGTAGTAGAGTACATATCTCACAAGTAGGTTGAAATAGGAGCTCGAGAACGAACAAGAGAATATGTTAGCAGGTGACACCGTGTGTGCTTTTAGCAGCATACGAGTCTCTGACATCGTCAAGCCGGTTAGTCGTGATCGCGTACCTGCGGATCAGCAGTCTTCCGCCGTGGCAATACCTTTTGGTGTTGGTTGGTAGATTTCCCGGCTTCCGCGGACTTGGTCGGTCAGAAGGAGGTCCGTCATTTATTGTTACGGTTCGTTCAATTTCGCCCGTTACGTGGCGAGAAGGTGTGAAAATTCGGGGTTAGACGTACAAGTGCCGTTTGACTTTGACGACGACGCCAATTGAGACATGGTACCTTTTTGTGGCTTCTTGTTCGTTGATGCCCTGGCACACCGACTCGTGGTTGCATCGAGCATGCTGAGTATCAATCGCGGTCGGGGCTGAAGGGAGTGGATGTGAATGCCATGTGCAAAAACGAGTTCCATGTTTCAGGGAGGGTTATCTGTTCATGACTAGTCTTCCGAGCGCAGCGGATGCTTGTCGGCTCGTGTTGCTGGGGGGGTCTTGTTATTTTCAGACGAAGTTTGCCACTGTTGAAGTCAGGGTATATCCCGAGTTGAGAAATAGTCCACCTCTGCTACGCCTCAGACGACCATTGTTCTATGCTCCAGGCCTAGAATACCGTAACTGTGTGCACATATATGTTTCGTGGAACGCACCAAGAAACCAGCTGAAGACGTATTTATTGTATGCGTTCGTTTCCTTCAGGGCTCCTGATACGTGGTGACAGCTGATTCATACAGAGGGTATGCAGGCCGTGTCGTCATCTGTAGCACCGCAGCATGTCTGCCTCGACAAGAATTGTCCGTGCGTAAATCGTTCACACCCCGACAGGGCCGAGACACCAACCCCCACTGCCACAACAAAAACCACGATCTCTAGATGAGGGAGAGGCAGAACAAAAGCTCTGTGTGAATGAAGGATGGTCCTTGGAACCTGATGTACTGCTATATGTAGTGTGTGACGCGACTGGGATGCCTACATAGACTACGTTTTTCACACCTCAGCAACATACTACACAATACCACTACGTAGAACGTGCAGTCAGCTCTCCAGAAACATGGAACGGCCCAAGATACTTTCCGTCGGGGTCGGTGCGGCAAACACAGGAGCCAACTACTAAATGAAAAATGGCTTGGTACAGCTTGAGAAGACAAGCATATTGGACGAATTGCACCTACATGTAAACCAGCTGATCCCGAGTGCCTGGTTGAGGTGACGGACACCTTACACTTAAGAAGCTATCAAACGGCCAGCGGGAGAGTTGAACAATGAGAAAATCGACTGTAACACGTTGACATAGAATAATAACAGATTGAACAAATCTTGCATCGCAATTGCGGGAAGCCTGGCGAGTACTCTTGTAGGGCAAAGAGATAAGCCACGTTGGATCAGTCACTGCGACAACTCTCTCCATAAACCGTGCTGTGCAGAACCGTGCTGGCGGATGCCCATTATTCATGCCCTGGCACCGTTTTCTTTCTTTGCGGCCAGGTTACCGCATGGGTCGGGGGTATGAACGCTTTGTTCTCTCAGGCATCCAATAATGAACGCGATGGTCTCTGTGACAGAGTAGTTCAAACGGAGTTCCCAAGTAAACCGCGTTGGTCACATTTCAATTGGAGCTCCGCGAAGATGATGTGAAACCAAAAAGTTTGCAAATGGACATGCCCCACTTCCATGTCGTTTGGCATGCGGAGTTCCTGCTGCGTGCGGGTTCATAATGAGAGGCCAAAAACAGTGACGACACACTTCATTCGGCTCCCCTGTTGCTCTCTCATCTTGTCGGTCGGCCACGCCACCTGACGAAGGACACATGGGCGGAAAAACAACGTAGAGTACAACGGGTGTGTTGGAAAATAAACGTCGTTGGCCATCACTTACCGTGACGTCGAGGGTATGAACTGAAGATAGCGGTCAAGAGAGGAAGACCAGGACAGCATCCGGCACGTTGTATTGTGGGTGATTGGTTTCCTTGGTATGTACGAGTAGGAGCAGGGTGGTACAGAGTACAATCGCATGCAAGTTGTAACCAACAACCACTGATGCCATCTAACCCTCTAGCAGAGCTCGCCTTCTTCTTGTGTGGGTTGAGGTCCTCCACATTTGGTACAGGTGGCATCGTAGATGGTAGCCGAAGCTCGGTTCGTGGCGGAAGAATGGATGTACGAAGAGCAACCTACCACCCCATGAACGAATGCATCGCAATCAAGAACATACAAAACATGCCAGAGAGTAGGAACATTTTCTAGTGTCCTTCTACTTCTTGTCGAGTTTTCCACTTTTTCGCTGTCACCATGTTATACCTGGCATATGTTGTCATTGCTGATATCCCAGTATGCGCTGTGTCCAATGTGAAATCCAGCCCCGTTCTTCTGTACAATTACGCAAGACACCACGTACTTGAATGGCTTGCTGAGGTCGTGAAGCTCTTGCATACTTCTGTCACATATCGTGTTAACCCAGTGTGAAACCTTGACCGGAGAAAAACGAGAACGATCCAAGCTATCGTTAGGGTGGGATGATACAAAGGAAGTTTGAGCATGTGCGGCCAAGCGCAGCAGTAGGCTATTGGTTAAAACACAAATATCCTGACCGCACTTCTCACGAGGAAGGGGAAAGGGAGAGGCCGCTGGAGCAGCTATAATAGTACTCGCAACTGATAGGGAACCTGCTGGCGATGGTCTCTTACGTTCAAACCGGCCAATCGCGTTGAATTATTAGCCTCGCAGTCAATGCTTCACCGTGGTTATCATGACTTGAGGCATGGAGTACCCAGCACGGAAAATGGACGCTTCAAAAGCTTAAATGTGCGTCCGCTTTTTGACACCAATAAGGGGTGATTCTAAAACTTCCTTCAACGACGAACCCATCCTGTTACGAACGTGGGTGGTGTTGTGAAATGTGCCCAACTGCTGTCCGAGGTACACCCAATACCGGCCTGGCGTGTTACAGGAGAAAATGAAAACACACAATGTCCGTGAACCGAGAACGCTCGTTGATCATTTGCAGTTCACCAACGTGTGTAGTAGGTTCCCCGTGGACGATGTGTTGGGATACTCCAGGTACCCATGCCGTGCTAGTGGCAGGAGTACCCCACAACGTGACAGCATCTGCTGTGAAGAATGTATGAGGAGTGCACGCAATACGCCAGTTGATGGCGAGTGCCCGAACTTCGAGCCAAGGCGACAAACAGTCGAATGTCCTTCTGCCAAAGTAAGTGTTTCAACTTGAATCATGGGCCAAACGCATAGTCTAACAACAACACGCAATCCCTCTCACCTTTTCTTCGAGATAAACTTCTGTGCGCAAAATACCGTCCACGACTGTCATCAAGATGCTCTCCACCTGCTCCGGGATGAAGGCTAGCTGCTCCGACGTCTCGATATCCATGGGTGTCTATGCTGAGATTACGGTCCAGTACACTCCACGACAAGCAAACGTACCCTTTACGTCTTTGTTCGGAAAGACCGATATGGTCTGTGCGTGTTGGGCACTTGGAGCCGGGTATCCAAGCTGCTTGCGCTGGAGGTAGGTGCTGGATCGACGGGTGTTTCGGGGTAAACAGCAAATATATTTTGCCGTTGGCCTGCTCTTTTCACCCACAGGCAGACCTGTGGAGGGCCGTACGCAAGTAGTGGCTTGGAAATGAGAGAGAGGAGATCTCCTAATTTCAACACAAGGTACACAGAACGACAGATACGAGCGACAGATACGAGGGTGCAGAGGAGAGGAAGGAATGGTTCTCCCGCGGCCAAAGTGCCGTTTCGGACGTTCCCCCGTTTCAAAGTTCCCGCCGCCTTTGAATACGCACTGCACGATCCGCATATCCGCATCGCTCCTTCTCTCTCTCTCTCTCTTCTTGTTCTCGTAGGCACCATTCTACGAACAAAAACAATCGCCAGGCTCTCCACTGGGCTGTACCCTACCTGGGAAGCATGGCGGCTGCACGTGCCCCCATACCGCCGGTTAGCCTACCCGACAATGTTGTGCTGATGGAGGACATGGCGCTATACGCCGAAAGGATCGATCTCCAGGGCATGATGCAGGAATACCTCCGACGGTGTGAAACGGGAATAGATGATCCAACCGTACCATACCAGTCTGCTGTAACCATCTACAAGGACGGTCTGTACATTTTACTAAGGTTGCCATGAAAATGAGTTGACAACTGCCGTTCGAGAACCTGTAGCCAAAATTGATGCCAGTTTTTGTTAAGTAGTGTAAGCTACTGTCTACAGCAGTCGACTACAGTACGGGCTTGATCGACAGACTGAATCGCGTGTCATCCCACAAGTTCTGGGCCTCATTTCACACCTCTCCGCGTGTTTCGCATGCATGTAATAGGCACCAACAGACCAACACCTTTCCACGCACCTTCCTTTGAATTGCGTTCGCCTGTCCACCGTAGGGTCCTTCTAAGCAAGCCCCAGGATCCCATTGCGTTCCTGATCACCCAAATGAAGAAGGTGAGCCAGAGAGAGCGTGCTGGATAGTGCGCCGACGCAAGGGTCGTGCATGCCGCCGTGCTGCACCTACGTTGCCATCTGTTGCTCTACTGTTTACATAGTGAGCAACTGCTGTACTGTTCGGCACATGGATGCTCTGGTATTATTGGACTACAAGGACACGGTGTGCTCTTCAGCAACAACAGTCATGTGCCCGTTGAAACACGGTTGCGGCGTCCCAAGAAATTGGCGACCAGAGGGACCCACGATGTTCCCTTCACTTGCATGAGTGTGCAGAGTAAGGAATGCGAAGGACGGACGTATTGTCGAAACCGCGCTACAGGCACCAAACAACAATATCCCTCGCGTTCGGCATCCGTGCACCTACCCGCTGCCCGCGACCGACTTAGAATCCGTACAAGGCCCCAGGTTATCCTTCCGAGAAGGACCAAAGAACAGGCGAGGAGAAAGCCAAACACGCCTGTAGGAAAACTTCAACGGAAAGAGCCAGGCTCCTCCAAGAAATATTCCAAGCCGTAGAGGTATGACGAGGCTTCAAGTGCATGTAGTCAAGTCGGTTTTTCCAGGACTTGTCGGTGAGATGCTCTGTAGATTTGGTACGAGTACTTGTTGTGTAGTGCGCCGCCGGTGTTGTTGGAAACAACCACACAGCGGTGGGTACCACCACCAGTTGAAGTATTATTGGCACACATTTCAGAAGAGGTCCGTTCCTGGTGTGCTTCTTGTAAGTGTGTCACGTTTTTGGTGGGGTGGTGACCTGACCGGTCGTTTTGCGCTCGCCGTGGCTTTGACCGTGACACACGATCTCTGCACACGCACGATCAGGGGGCTGATCCTTCAGCGAACCCCATCCGAAACAAGTCCAACCGACGAGCACCAAATATATATATCCCGACAATGTCGTTATCCACAAAGCCATCGGTCCTGACTACCAATGACGAAACTTAAACGACCGCCTCCCCTCCCCCCCGCACCGTTATCACACCTACCACCATGACGCCCACACCCTTACGGACAACACACCCCTTACGAAACTAACAGCCTGAGCCGGGAACTCAGCTGGTTTCCAAGGCAAGACTAATCGTGATGCTCAACGAGAGGCCGGGCATCCTATTGGAGCGCTTCCCCCACCACGTGGATAACATCCTGCGAGCCGTGGCCAGGATGAAGACGGAGAGTGATGTGGGCATGACCCTCACGGAGTTCCGTGAGAACGCCGGGAGGGTGCTCCGGGAAGCAGGGGGCGGCATCAAATGAAAACTGTTGTTGTGCGCTGAGAACAAAAATCAACTGGCCGGCTCTTACTTGGGGCAAATACATGTGGATGTCACATTGACAATGTCGTTTTTTGTCGGTTGAGTGCTTGTTGTTTGACGTGTTATACTAGAGTTGGAAGAACAAGTTCTACCGCCTTTACCGTTCGGAGCACCGCTCTGCTTGTAGTGTTGTTTTGGAACGTGGGAGCACCTCTCTTCTTGTAGTTTTGTTTTGGAACGTTGGGTGCTCCTACAGACGTTGCTCTGCGCGTGAGAGGAAATAACCGACGGCTGAAGAAATGCCTTCAGGCGTGCACAGTCCACCGGTCGGTCTGATATACTGCACCCTGCGGTCAATGTCTAAGCACCCGACGAACTTGTTCCCGATGTGCTCTAGATGCACACTTGAAAATGGCAGATCAAGCGGTTCCTGAATCGGCCCTTGAAGGCACACTGGTCCGCTGGTGAAACACAGGAGAACTTCTCTACCCTCGCTACGTTTCATCGTCCTGTTGATGTCACGCAACGCTTCGTTCTGTCTGTCTGTCTGTCTATACCTGGGAGAGTCTTCGTTGTAAGGCTGTTAGTATGCGCATGGCACTGTTGACATCGAATTCACTAAAGAAGTATCCCTTCAGTTCGGGTTATTCAGGCACTCTGGGTGTATCGAGCGGGGGCCGGCGCTAGCTCGCCGTACGGTCGAGTCTCTCTGTTGTGCTTCAGAGTCTGTTCCGGCTCCGCCTTGTGCACAGACGTGTTCAGAGATTACATGGGCATGCGACGGATATTCGCAGGGTCTCCACGATTAAAATAGTTGGCCGTTGGATATAGTCTGGGGACGGACATTTCCAAGTCAATTTTAGGTTTCAATCTCTCTCGCTTGGATACATGGTGGGGACACCGGATACTGAGGTGATAGGATTGCAAGTGCTTTCGTTCCACGCGTCCCGAGAGAAACAGCCGGTCACCCCGAAACATGTCCACAAAAGCACGGCTAGAGATCCACGCCCCTCGATGTAAAGGCGTGACGTCATCAACACATCCCTCCGAAACTACCTCGGACGGGCAGCCGTTTTTTCTCATGATCGCCGACTTCAAGCGACCCTGGACACGCCGCGAGGGACCTTCGTTGTATCCCCATATCCAGTAATGTGTGACAGAGTTGCTACGATAGGGGGTGCAAAGACGTGGAGCTCTTTCCAAACCCCACACCCATCTTAGGACAGCCCTCGGTTGAAAAACATCTGCCGTTGATGGAACCGATTGAGCAACGTGTCGTGCTTTAAACAACCTTCTCCTTTTCCCTCTCCGCCACGGAGTTAGCCACACAACTATTTCCAACCGAAAAAAAAATACATCCAGTACGTCTTCGTCTCGGTTCCCCCAACCACCACCAACCTCCCGAGGACGCGTGGTCAATGGTCTAACCGCTAACGCATGCAACACGACTACCCCCGCCCCCCGCCACCTTCCTTCCTACAGTATTTCTACTTCACCACAAATACCTCCTCCACAGCACCAATGACATCACGTTTGCACCGGTCCACGGTCACTCGTCCAAACTACACCAGCCGCAAGAAAGGCACACAGCATTGCAGTGCTGGCTGTTTGTCGTGTCTACCCACTCGCATCGCCCTGCTGACCTGTCTGCAGCCTTCTGCCAAATGCTGTACTATCACAAGCCAAAGCAGCCCAACGAAAACTTAGAGGGGAGGGAGGTGCACGCTAATTCATCGCACAACTCATAATCTTAAAATACAAACGTATTATGTACCACCGCCCGTTTCTTTTGTTGTAAAACAAATGGTCTGAAACGTAACTATGTAGAGCAGAGCAAGAAAACCAAAAACAAACGCCGTTTTCTCGCACCTGTTCCAGTGCGGGTCGGTTTACACCTAAAACCTTCGGAACTTAGCTACGTCTCCGAAATCGAAACAAGAAACTCACGTGCGGAAACGCTGGTTCATGACCGAAAGCTACCGCCAAAGGACCCTATCACACCCCCAAGGAACTCGCCTCCAGGCGTGCCAAGAAGTCCCGACACAACGGCAATCATGGGCGTGCAGGCCGAGAGAAAGAAAAGCGCCAAAAAATCGACGACACTGCTGGCGAGGATGTGCCCGGGGAGGCACGCACATGTACCCATCAGAACCGAGTCCGAAAAAACACCCATATCAAAACGTCTATGGTCGACGAGACGCGGCGCGGCGGCGAAAGCTCTTCGTAGCTGCCTGCACGAAACAACGTCGGCACCGAACCAACGTGTGTGCCCGGCGCACAAGTAGGGTTCGGCCACGAACGTGTGATACATAACAGCTACCTGCAGGTTCCCCTTTGAACAGCGCGAGAAACTTGCCCCTCCCCTCCAAACCAGTTCTCAGCGAAACGAGCAAAGAGAATCGTTATTCATCGGCTGCAATTGGGGGGCTTGAACTTGGTTCTGAACCAATCGCGAACGACAACCACGCCTATCGCGAGCGGTGTCGACGCAAACACACACAAACACACAGCAGAGACGGTCCTGGAAAAATGCTGCCTACAAAGCAGCAGTCTCTCATTCAT
>FN649748.1:2341693-2367450 GCA_000310025.1 Ectocarpus siliculosus
CATGGCTTCAGCAAGCCGAGTCGAGCTCGCATCACGTCACACACATCAAGCGGTGATTCGAGAAGAGATCTAGAGACAGCGTAATCACAAACTCACTTGCTGGTGGAGACGTGCTTGAGCCTGACGGACTCGTCTCGTGCCCAGGTTTCGCTGCCCTTGTGAACGCACGTAACCTCCCACGAGTCTCCGGCATCCCCCTCGCCACTGTCTCCGAACGCACTGACCTGAAGCGGCCACGGACGTACGAGAGAGAAAAAAGGCAGATCGGAACAAAACGTCATGTATTGAGAGACGCAGCGTCAGTCCCTCGTAATCGAGAATCGCGTGGTGGAACAGAGTAGTCCTTCGATGAACGTCCAGTTCTTGAAGAAAGCTAAGTGGAATTTTGATCCTTGCTCCGTAGTGCTGAGCTCACCCAGCATCCGTATCTCGTGCACCATTTGTGGGTACATACTCTTCGAGAAACATTTCTGCTTTTATGTTTTCAAGAAGCCCCATTTATTGCCACCCCTTCGCGTAATCTACCACGACTGTGTCGCCGTTGTTGCAAAGGACAATTGCACGATGGCGGGGTGATCTCCTCTACCGAGGGAACACAACCCGTGGTCAAGCAGAGCGCACGTCTCGTCAATGACGTAACAACACAAGCAGCCAACGAATCGCGCAAAAAAAAAGACAAGAACCTTGGGTTGGGGCTGCAAAACAGCGCTAGACTAAGGCGATCGAGCGCAACGGATTCGAAAGTCGAGGTTATGAACGCCGCACGGGAGATTTTGAAGTGTTTCTTGTGAGGCCTCGTGTGGCTGACTTTCGTACATCGGCTGGTGTCGACTTCATTCATGTCTTCCTGTCGGGAATTCTTGCCCGCAAAAACAAAGCCATGACTCCTGTGTGGCCTTCCTCCCGTGTGACCCCGGTTGGTGCGTCCAGACATTTTACCGAAATGTGCAAAAAATACTGACCCCAGAATAAATGGGATGACCAAAAAAAAAGCGAGAGATCTACAACAACAAATAACAACTCTCACCTCCTGGCCACGCGTTAGCGGAGACTTGAAGTTGTGAGAGTGCAGGTTCCTCCCGGTGGAGACGTGCTCTAGCCGCACCACGCTGCCGCACGCAACGGGCTGTCCCACCTCGCACGGCAGCGCTCCGTCGCCCTCCTTAACCTTTGACGACAACAAAAACATTTGACGCGCCACGTGCACACACGAGGTGGAGTTGGGCGTTAAGGGGTCGTGACGTCGTCATCGCTTACACACAAGAGGTACGCAGCGCACCAGCCCAAGAGGGGGCAGGGGGGGTGGTTCGACTAATTGACCCCGGAAGCAACACACCAGAAGCAAGAAACATCTCCCACCGAAGGCCAGTGCAACATATCATACGGCCATCACCCCTCCATCCATCCGAGAAAAAGGTGCGCCGTTGCTCTCGACTCCCACGAGAAGACCCCACCTTAAAGCCCTAACCACGACGGATGACAAAAAATCACACAAAGTCGTCAAACAAGCAACGTGACAGCAGTAAAAGACACGGGTCGCTCTATCTACAACCCACACAATTACTATACATCATCCTCGAATTCTCACGGGCGGCTGACCATACTCAACCTACGAGGAGCTACCGACATCTCCGTAGACATCAACGATCTCCGTAGACACCAACGATCTCCGTACACGTCAACGACACGGTCGTTCGACTTGAGGCGAAACGCACGTTTTCCTACAAGCTCTAGTTCGTGAATACAATTTGAGGGAAGACAATGGTGCACTCTTTCTCTCGTCAAAAATTGAAGGCAAACACAGCAGGAGGGGTGAGTGTAGGGCGCCTCAGGAGGAGGAACCCTTCTGTGCGACTACGGATCGGAGCTCCTACGCAGCAGAAAATGCTGCGTGTGCCAGCGCTGATGTTAAATGACGATGGCACACATACAAGAGAAAAAGTTTCTCACGATCCACATGGAGCCCTGGTCGTCCTCGCCGCCGTGCCCCGTCACGCTCTGCTGCCCGCTACCGCCGCCCCACTTGATGACGTGCGAGTGCAGGTGGAAGCGGGTCGTGTCGTGCCTGAGCTTGATCACGCTTCCGCACGTCACCAACACTGAGGTGGTCGGCGGTCGCGGCGGTTGTTTCCAAAACACGTCGCCGTCGTCGTTGTCGGAGCATACACAAGAACCGTGTATGGATCATACGGTGCGCGGGAGGGAGGGGGGGGGGGTACATCGATCACTAGGAACAAAACGTTATTTCTCCTGTTGCGGGGTGGCGATCGTGGATTGGTCGGGAGCTCGCCCCGCATGATGTACCTACTTTTCGCGGGCGAATGCTGCCCCAAAGCACCCCACACCCACACCAAAACACGGGCGTCTACACGCAGAAACCCAGAAACTCATGGGGGGGCTTTTCAGTTTCATGGTTGGTTGCCGCACCAAACGCCATTTCACCTTCACCGCGAGAAAGCACCCGCTGCATGTAGACTACGGCAGAAAACGACGCTAGTGCCACACACCCGCCGAAAACTTTGGGGGTGTTGTCCAATCACGAGAGTGGTGTCCAGCAGGGAAAAAGGGCGGCCTTTCCATACATGCCATGCAGCTAGCCCACTTTGCTGTGTAACGCTGGTGTAGTCTAGTGGTGACCATGGTCGGTGGTTGGGACCTTGAGGAAATTACCGTTCCCGTCGGTGTAACAGCAGACGTTACCTACCCAACATGCGCAGGGACGTTACAAGTTGAACTTCGCACACCCATTTCCTACACGTCGAGTATGTACGTACCCGGCTGGCTATCTCGTTTTTGATACTACTGCTGTCGGTGTTGTGCGGATTTTGTCCATCGCATCATAGTTCGGAGCTGGGAAGCAAGAGCTGTCCGTTAGTGTTGACTACGAAATGACATCCGAATCTTTGGTGGAGGGGTCGACAAAATGGTGCGGGTCACCGGGGGCCGGGGGGCGGAAGGGGGGGTACATTAGTGCGGAACGCCCGCGCTAACCCATCACGAGCTGAACGCAGTGAGTGTGGTGTTGCTCAAGACCGGAAAGAGACGCCAGTCTGCCAAGATTCCCACGCATCCGGTGTAGTATCTATAGTCCGTCTCTCGTCAAACTGCTGTTAGCAACATTCCTCCAACCGCAAACGCAGGGACAATATTTCGTGTGTGTGGACCACCAAGCCTGTCGTGAGGGTGGGGCCTGCAATGTCTGTACAGCTGTACGGGAGAAACGACTGCTGCTTGTGGGTCAAATTGTGTGCCGCTACTCTAGACTTAAAGACTACACTGCTGTAGGCACACTGCTGTACAAAATGTACGCAGGGACTATTTGCTATTGATTTATCCCCCGTCATGGTTGTCTTCATGAGGGCTACCCATGGACCACAACTACAAGGCCTGCCTATGGCGGCTTGGAAACTAGGGGTAAATCAACCGCGTACAACGTGAAATCCATCCAGGTGTGTGCAGTGATCGCGCCCTATAGCTCCCCGAGATACACACTCCTCCATTCGACCTGCAACAATGGGACGGGCGGGCGCCGGGTGTGGTATCTGAAGACCCGCAGGTTCTACTTTTACGTCGCAAAGAGAGGCCATCCACCCACCTTCACCGGCCCCAACGGAGCACGCGGCAGCGAGGAGAAGCAGCGCCGCCACCCCGGGTACTCTCTCCCCTAGCTTCATTGTCGTCGATGGCCGAACAACAAGACACCCACGGGGAGGATCCTTCTCGCTCTACACCGAACACTAGCGGAGTTCCTCCGCTTTGCAAGAAACACTTTGTTGGCGGAGGTTTGCTAGCCCTCGGCGGCACAATCCCTACCAGCTACGCTTTCCCGTGGGTAGATATCTCAGTCAGGCTGTGCGGCGCGCAGTCTAGGTGCGGTAGGAACGCGAGGTGCGTGCTGGGGGGCTTCAGAGAACTTCGCTGGGATGGACCGGCGACTGTGCTTTGCTTCACAGGGGATGGGGGACGAGAATCCCCCCGGCCCCTCAGGTAAAAACGCCTCCTGAGTCCTTGCTGTGAACGGTTTGGTGATGAGTGATGAGGCTCGTCCATCTCTTAGAGTCAGCAGCAGCAGTGACTTTTCTTCTGAGCTTCTTCATGTGAGTACGACGAACCATTCGGGCCCTCCGCAGCAGAGGGCGCGCACGCGTTGTTTTCATTCGCTGTGGGACCAATGCTGTGTTCGACTGAGACATGATGTTGGTCTTCTTTTTTCCCCCGTGGTGACGGGTTGTGCGTTCAAAAATGTTCGAGGGCGGTGGTGCGGTGGTGGATTTTCTTCTGGAAAGAGAGAGCGCGGAAAAACGACCCGCATTTTTTTTACGGTCTCCATTGTAACAGCAGCAGCACACAGCAGCGCCAGCCGTGTTACCGACACCCACCAGGTATCGATTCATCACTCTGCTGGACGTCGACGCCGACCCGTTTTCGTGGTGAAGAATGTCCATGGTGGACAGTGATATTCGGTGCATTGCCAAGGAGCAGTAGGCAGCAACTTGCAGTACGGTATGACCTGTGGGGCTACGAAACGTTCGAGGCTTGACCGCTCGCCTCCTCTCCATGTCTCACCGACGCACCGACGCGTGTTGTGGCTTCTTGGCTTAACGCGTGTATTATTCGGCCTGTGTGACTGACTCACACGCGCCCGGCAGAATTCGGACATCATAAAATGGAGCGCGAAGCGTCGGCTGAGGTTGGGATGAAGAGGAAGCGCCCGTGGAACCTGGTCCGTCAAGGTGAGAGCCATGAGGGACAACAAATCGGGCGCGCACGGTGTTGTACATAGAAAGCTGATTTGGTATGCCAGTCTTACGCCTTCAATAGCGCTGGAGAGAGGGATCGAGATCGAACAACACCGGTTCGTATGCTTTGAAGCAAGATGCCGCCCCCCCCCCCGCCCCCCCCGCCCCCGGGGCAAACGCTTTCAGGAATAATGTGGACAGTTTGGCGTGTTGTCAGGCTCGTACAACAGGTCGGCGTATATATCGGTGCCCCAAGAAGCAAATGGTTCTTCGGAGATATATTTGAAATTGTGCTGGTTTTGCCGCCCGCGGTGCAACGTCATTTGTTGTTTAATCCTCTTTGTCACTTGGTCATCGGCTCCGGCCCACCGTTGAAGCTCATACGCTTGCAACTCTCTTCTTACTCTGTACGGTGTTGCCGTTCCAAAGTGAAAGAATCGCTCAGCGATGCGTCCCTTCGATTTTATTGCGCGAAAGATTTGCGGAGCTCCTTTGCGTGTATTTGTATTCACAGACGAGCGCGTCGCAGCAGCTAGACTAGTGGGATATCCACGTCTGGGAGACGGTAAAACGTTCTGGTATTTAGATCTACAGAAATACCTAGTGCGGAGGATATACTCTTCGATGGTACTCTGATAGCAGTCTCTGCACGGCTGATTCCTTTCAACCGTTGAGCTAGAACACCGGGGCAAGCAGCTTCCATATACATCGTGAATGCGCAGAGATAGGGATGCTATCCACCAACGGGGGAAAGCATTTTTTTTTTTTCGTGCATGTGTTTTTCGCGAGGCACCACTGCGCTCAGCTCACTGCGCTGGGAAACGCAATGTATTGTCCACTAGTTCTGCGCAGCAGAAATTAACATGATGGAAAGAAGCAGGATGGGACGTGTTGTTTTGAAGTTGGTTGAATTGTTACGACTTCGCCGCCGCTGCTGTTTGTGACCTATGTGGGCGCATAATTAATGGTTGAAGGACTGCTGTAACAATAATAATAGACGTCATTGAGGTCTTGGACTGCTGTCAAAGCTTATTCGTCGTGAAACCCTTCGTTTTCTCGCGCATGTATTTCGGTTTTGCGGGGATTTGAGTGTATGTACCTATACCTCTTGACCAATAGCGCCTTGCTCGCAGCTTGTTGTCGGGGCACTAAGAGTAGACAATACAGCAGTAGGTGAATTGCCGCCGTTGTGCTCTCTGCCCAGGAGCAAGAGCGCCCCTCACTATTAACTCGCCATTAATATTAATTAGAACGGGTAGTCTTTTCTTTGGTTGTATTTATTTTTCCTAATAATAGTTTAACTTTTTTCAAGAAGACGAGACAGGTAGTACTTCGCAATGCATGGTGCGTTTGGGTGTTCTGCTGCATCACTGCTGTTTTTTTGCTCAACGATATGTAGCAGCTGTTTGGTGTGCCGTTGAATCGCGCGCGTACCCCCGCCTGAAGAAGCAAAGATGCGCGCTTCACCTGGGCTGCTGCCTTTTCCTTCAACCCACACCATGGTTTTCGTGTCTTTTCTGTTCCTCACCAGAACACAAGGCGTACTTCGCTGTGCTGGCGGTGCTGTTCCAGCCGACGGCCTGCCAGGAGGCATCTCCGGAGATGCTTGACGCGCGACGAGATATCCTGAAACGCCTCAAGAAGGAGCTGCACATCCCAGACTCGGTATCGGATGCCGTTCACGGGTGAGAAAAAGAGAACGTCCGTTTCACTGCTGTTGCATGGAGTATGTTCTTGGGACGGTCCGATAAATTGCCGTTTGTGTACCGTTACGAATCCCCCCATGCATGTACGCGCGGTGTGTGGGCTTTTGGTCGTTTGTTTGTCTCTCCAAAAATTATTTTCCTGAGTTTTCTTACATACATCGACTGCTACCTTTCTTGCTGTGACTGAGTGTCCATGTGTGCCCCCCCCCTTTTTGTGTGTTTTTTCACGATTTCATGGCGTTCAGCTAGAAAGTGGCGGTGTGGTGTTGGCTACATCGGCCAAATATAGTCAATTCAGTGTGGGCGGGAAAACGAGAACCAAAACCCTTTCCAGCGGATGTGAGGGCGAGACGTTGCCTCACAGGAGACGCACAGGTCAAGCTAATAGACGGAATGATCCAACCAGCCTGCTGTTTGTTATGCTTTGTGTGTGCGTGTGTTCGCGTGTAACGTGTACTGTGTCTATTGTTTTTTGCTGCTTCCAGGGCGCTTAAGTCCGACAAGCCCCTGCAATGGCAGAGATCTCTAGTCGCGCTTCAGGGCAAGGTGAAGGCAAAGCTGCCCGAGCACGCTCCGCTCATGTTAGGTGAGAGCAGCTGTAAGAAGGGAAACAAGTTGTTTGGGTTATATCGATGGTCTCTTGGACCGAGAACCCCCGAGGATCACGTTGCCAGGTGTCTTTCTAGATTAGACTATTAATGGTAGGTGTTTCGTGCGAGGAAGGTTTCGGTTGGTTTGTTCAAGTGTTCACCCACCTGCCACATAGCAAGGCCTGCAATGGATGCGCGAGGATGTCGAACGCCAAAGGCTGCCATTTTCGGCGTGGCAGTTGGTGTGCTCTGTTCGGTAAATCGTAATGTATATGCTCTGTTTTGTGTTGAGGCGGACATGTGGGCTCACCGAGGGTCAAGGTCCTTAGAATTTTGCGTTCGAGACACTGGTGTTAGTCGCAGCATTGTCGACATAGCCGTCCTGTAGTGTACAGCATCTTTCCAAGGTCTTCAAAATATTCAAGACGAGCCAGAGCTACGACGCGGATAGCAGTGCGGTGGTTTCCTTCCGCTATCCCAGCCTTGTGTCGGTGTCGGTGGCGATGGTTCTTCATCCCAGTGCCAATATCGTTTTCGTGATTTTGCAGGAAACTTGGAGCTCTGTGTGGGTGCAGACGTGGACGTCAAAGATTTCCAGAAGAACTGGCTGCCGGGCAAGATCAACGGTCTTCAGGGCTCTTCGGCAAGAAAAGGGTGCCTTTTCTAGCATCCGCCACCTTTTCTCACTGTTTGCTGTGTTCCACTTTTTTCTCCTGTCTCGGGTTGTGGCCTTCTCAATTCGCTATTTTCAGTTGCTCGCGACTAGCGTTTTCTCGTTATCTTTTGGCCTTAGTGTGTTGGTCGTCGTCGGATTACCTTCCCTCGATATTGTACCTGTCTGCAACTTCCCTTCTTCGTATTCACAGTTTCCCAATGTGTCACGATCCTTGCCGTCGCCTGAAATGTTTTTGAAAACAAACAGCTTTGCATCCACTACCACGGGTGGGCCAACAAGTGGGACGAGTGGGTCGACGTTTCGCACGGCCGCGTTGCCCCCAGGGAGACGTACACCTCGAAGGCGGCGTGGGGCAGGCGTAAGCACAACGGGAAGCAGCGGCTCTGACTCTCTCTCGTTTTTTGGCCAGTGCCAGCTGCCACGGACTACACCGTGAGGTTGACAGAAGATACCACGTCCCTTGGACCGATTATTGTTGCTCGATTACTCTGCAGCAGAAACAGCGACTGTGCCGAAAGTGGCGTCTTGGCGAATGTCTCTTCGAGAGCATTCCGACAACCCATTATTTAGGTTTGACACATTTTATTGTGTTGAGTATTCGAGCTTTGTAGAATCGGTCCAGAGGGCGTGTGGTATCTTTTGGACCCTGCGGTTTCACACCGCCAAAGAGAAGGGGAGTCGATTGGTTCCAATACGTCAAACGGAACGATTGAGGGAGAACCCTGAGGACCTATTGATTAGATTGATTCGTGGAACCTCGTCACTCGGGGTGCGAAAGAGGCAGGGGCGGAGCAACTTCCGCTGTGTTTCTGTCTTGCGCTTGGGTTGTGGTGGTACCGCGTGAGTGCAGGCCCGAGGTGGACCGTCCACCACAACAGCGGGTCGAATTCATCGCTTTGCCGTCCCACGACACAGGCATGGAGTCGCTTATGTACCGCCCGGATTTTTTCAAGACGCACTACTCTAGTGGCATGGAGTCGGTTTGGAATCTCCCGAATGTGACATTTTGGTATCTCCCGAATGTGACATTTTCAACAGGTAGGCGTACGTACGATGCGGGGCGACGTTTGTTTCTTGTGTCGTGTTAGTAGACGGAGGTGCGGACCCGCGGGTAAGCTGGTGGGGAATGGACGGTTGGGGAGAACTCAAAAACGAAACTTTCACCCTGTGAAGTCGGCGTGACGTTTGGTTTCTGTTCGTCATATTTTTGTCGATTGTCAACTGGAGCAGTTTTTTTTCCGTGTTCCTCGTGTTGGCCTTTTTATCATGTAGAACAGGAGCTCCATAACCTTTTTTTGGTTGCATGCCTCGCCACTGGAACAAGGTGTTGCAACGGGTTGTTCTCGAGATGAAGAGACATCTATCACGGAGGTAGAAAACATGCAGGGATACGCCGTCATGAAACGTCGGCCTGCGACGCGGGGGTGCACGCAGAATGTGTGGCGGTGCGTTGGAGGTGATGAAAGTTGGCGGAGAGTGGCTTGATTGTACCCGAGAGGGAAAGCGGGTGGCTAGATCCCAGCAATAGGCGCCGTTGTTGGATTGTCATCGTTGTCAATAGTGTAGGGCACCTGTCGAAGGCGAGCCGGAGCAAGATGAGAGGGTGCGGCGAGAACGTCATATCTCACTTCAGCACAAGCCTGGATGGGTCTGGTTTCGTGTATGGCGCACGCGACGGGCTTGGAGGTCTCGTTTTTGCCGGCATACCCTTTCCTCGAGTTCATGACGAGACAGGAATAGCAGTATCCTTGATTTCTGCAGGCGTTGATATGCCGGGAGCTTGCAAACCTCGCGACTGCGACCAGCTCCCTGCCCCTGCTCTTAATCGTGGTTTTGTCTTGGGTTGGATTTTCCGGGGGGTGTCGGTGTTGGCGATAGCGTTGTGGAGGTAAGGCGTCGGGCGAAGGGTGTGTGTGGTACAGTACTCCTGTACGTGTAACGAAGAGTGCTCTCGAGTGGTGAAGCAGCCGTTGTGAAGTGACTCTTATCTTCGAGCACATCTAGTCTAAAGGGCTATTTTTCCCTTTGTCAGGTGTTCAAAAACGCCGCCATCGCGAGGTGCCAATAAAGCAGCCAAGTAAGGGTGTCTGGTCATCTATATCAAGAAAGACCGAAGCTGCTCAATCATTGGCGTACCCGGCAGTCAGTGCTCAGAGCGGGGTGCGAAGCCAAACCCTTCATCGGAGCCAAGACGATTTGCACCCACACGGTACAATATCCCGTAGGAGATTATTCCGCCGCAAAAAATTACACGGGACAGCAGTCGAGATAGCACTAGAAACAAACAACTTTCCACCGATCACACGAGCGGTGGGAAGCTTGGACAACGACCCAAACATACATTCCGCAAGCCACTCGGACAGACAGATCTTGTGGGACAAAGGTTGAATCGACAAACAAGTCAACACCGATCCCACCTACTACTGTAGGAAATACTATTTACTGCCGCTTCGCAATAGAACGCTTCGTCTAATACCGTTCGCACTTGTTCACAGCAGTACCCGAACGACGCGAGTATGACCAGAATCGTTTCTGCGTGCATGTCCAAAACACCAACACACCGCGTGTTCCTCCGCAGCACGAGTCCAAGGACAGATCCCTCCGTTAGTTGCGCCGGAAGGGGACAGGCGGGTGGTGTACTGCGTCAGGAGAAATCTGGAGATACATCTCCACCATTTTCGTGATTTTCGTCTCACGCAATAGCTGCGACGCGTGGGAACAAAGTACCATGCCCCTTCCTCCACAACATCTACAACAACAACTTCCGAAGCTCCCAGCAGGCAGGGAACATAAAAACACGCCATTGTACACAAATACGTGTCCTCTCCCGCCTACGGCAGTAGTATAACACGTGCAACCCCGGCTCGTCGTCAAAAAGCTACCAACGTACGTCTGGTCCTGGATCAGTCGTCTTTGACGTGATTGCTGGTGCTGGTGCTGGTGCTGCTACTACTACTACCACCGCCTGTTGCAAGCCACTTGGACCGTATCACCAACGCCCACGCCAGGCATGGGAGGAACGGCGCGAAGACTACCCAGGATCCCTCCACCGCTTCCACGTGCAAGAACTGTTGGCGTCGTCGTCGTCGTCGTCGTCGTCGTTGGCGTTTTCACGAGGTTTTCCCGCGGGTTGATTACGGGATTGATTCGGGGAGACCATCATGCGGTTTCCATTGTGTTAGGAGAAGGAAACGAAAAGCGCGCGCCGAGAAATTACAACACACGGCAAATGACCGATGGTGATAGTCAGGGTCCCAAGCGTAGCGTCACGAATAAACACGCTTGTGCGTGAGGAAGGGGGCAGGTCATAGACTGCAACTCTGGAGGTTGCAAACAGAGAGTTTCCTTGTAGAACATCATAACTTGGAAGTATTTCGACAAAGGGCTAAGCACCTCATTTTGGGCGCAAACAATACAAGAACCACACCAAAAAGAAACCGGCGAAACCGGATCGACGCAACCTCCCAAAAGACATGCGAACCTGTGGTAGGGGTAGCAGCAAGCAGCAAGGAGGGGTGCTCTACAGAGTGTAAAGCACAGCCCCACTTTGCATGTGTACTTCCCTCGTCTCCCCCAGTGTGTGGATTTCATCTGGTTGGTATGCCGGATGTGTTTCGGTGCAACCGGTCGTCATGCAAACTTGGGTTTGTGTGTTTTTATTATTAGTATCGACCGCGCTAACCGGCTGACCAATGAAAAGACGTTAGTCTCAGTGCGGTTGAAAACACCAAAAACTTCTAAATGCCATTAATCCCGTGAGGGGGCGGCATGGGGGAGACTAATCTTTTCACCGGATCAAAGACAGGAACGGTACACAACAGAAGAATACTGCACACGTTTACGAAGGCTGCTACCTTGCACTCGAGTTCGTTTTGGAGTGATTTCACCATCATCCTCCTTGCTTTCAACTCGGGTGTGTGTGAGAGAGAGAGAGAGAGAGAGAGAGTAGTCTTGCGGACAACCATGTTTTGCAGCAGTGCAGGAGCGGCAATCCTGCGTACCCTGCTTGCTGCGCGGAACCGAAGGAAGCTGCTGCTACAGATGTCTACACTGCTGTAACGACATCAGCAGGGTGTGACAGACCCAAATTAGTAGACGTGTCGCTGGTTTTATCGCCCAAAGCAAGAGGTTAGCCTCCACCATAACTCAGTACTGCTGTGCTCAAGGTTCTACACTGCTGTGGTCGTTGTGTCTCGGCGTCTCTGTACACTACCAATTACCAATATTACAGCTGTGGTACTCGGTCTTCCCCACGCACCTTATCCAATGCCAAGAGGACGACCAGTATCAACGAACACACAAGGTAAGAGCCAGCCACAAAGTTGTAGTTGATCCCAGGGGAAGGTGTCATGAAAGGGAGCGCCATTGCGGTGGCGGGATGCGTCCGCCGGGTGTGCGATAGCACCATTACCCTGCTCCCTGCACCAGCTCCGGTGAAGAAAATGCGGCGCAATTAGAAACGTCCGGTTGTCTCAGGGACGAGGCGTACGACAGGAGGGGAGAAAACTGATTGGATGTTGTCTCTTTCGAGTGTTTATCGTTTGTCATGGTCAGTCCTGCGGGCGGGCGTGTTTGCTGTGCACTGAAGAGAGGGCAGCCGTAAATATTACACTGCCCTTGTACCTCTGGCTGTGCCGATGGAACCATCGTTTCGTCTATGCATACAATATCATACCGAAAGACCATAGTCTATGGGACCAACCACGAAAGATATCGGCATGATTCTTGACGGTGCTGCTGGAGGCATTGACGAGGGGTCTGGGCGGCTCCACTTGGATATGGCGCAAGAGGACCTCGAGGAGGAGCTACGAACCCAACCGCTCCTCGACTCCGTGCGAAGTAGGTTACTTGTTCCGTTCTTCTTGTTACCCAAGGAGAAAGCGCACGGAACGATGATAAATGCCTGGTAGCCGTCGTTTGCCCCACAACAATGGATGGATCTCGTTCTGCTAACGGGCAGAATGCTAACGGGCAGAATGGTCGTAAAACAGCAGTGATATTGCTTCGAGTAGTTGTCTTCAGCGCGATCAGAACCCGAAGCTCAAGCGTGGAGCGAATGGCACCACCAGTTCAACGACAACAGATGATCATATTGTCGGTCGTTCTGTACCATGTGTGCCAACAACACTTTGATACGCTTGCCTCTCCTTTCGCTTGAAGGCTTGGTCAACAAGGAGAGGCAACTCGCGGGTCTACAGCTGGAAGAAAAAGAACGGGAAGCAGAGCTGTGGAGGGACAGGTTTAGGCAACTTCAGGCGAGCCCTTACTTCTTTCACGTTTGGGACAAATGGAATGTACAGTAGTTCTCGCGTTCAACAGAACAGTGGTGATTGGGTAACATCGCCCGATTCTCCAAAAAATATTACCGTCGATGTATCCCCAGCCTGTGGCCTGAGTTTTTACGTTGCCTTCCATGGAATCTTGATTGTGCCAAATTGTGCGACTATTTATAAAGCACTTGAGCATAACGTTACCCCGCCAAATTCATGAGGGCGGGTGATGATCATGTCCCTTCTCCATCAGATCGAATCGGGCGGCATTGATTCTGCTGCGCGTGAAGCCGGCGAGACTATCGCCACGGAAAGTTGGCATCGCGACGAGGAAGATAGTGACTGGTGAGATGACCAAATCAATCCAAAACACATCTAGCGCAAAGCATTCAAAGGTAATAGCGCGTTGATAAAGCACGTTAGACACGGCTGCATGGCGACTTCAATAGTGGCGTGAAAAAGAACGCACTGAACGCTTCTTTTTCATCATCGACCATAAATCGACGAAATACCACAAGCAGATCCAAGAGAACGAGTCAATTTTTTCACAACACCAACGGTCTGACAACACGAACTCCGTTCGTCAACGGTGCTGGCAGGGACAACTTGCAGGCGGCCAGCAAGAAGGCAGGTGACCGCTATCTCGGAAAGCTGAGGAGACAAGAGAGCCTGGATCTTTCCCGGCGCGGTATTGGAAAAGAAGACCTGGAAGGTAAGGTCCGTAGACAATACAGCAGATATCGAGAGTTATCAAACTCTGGGCTTGCTGCCGAACATCTGAAGTCGCTGCCGACGTCGTCGTCCGTTGGTCGATTGCCGTGCTGACCAAAAGCTTGAGATCATTTTGCTCCTCACTCACACCTGTGTCGAACCTTGCCAAAAAACCTGCTTTGCCTAATTTTCCCTTCCGTGCCGTGAACTGCCATGTTCCCGTGGTTTTCGTCTCGCCTGAAACACAACCGAAGGTATAGTAGTCAAACTACGATGGCTACGGGGATTTACATCGGTTGACCTCAGGGGCAACAACATTGACGACGCCTGCGTGCAGCCGTTAAAGAGTCTGATGGCGCTCAGACAGTTGTGCAGCCTCGACCTTAGGGGAAACCAACTCGGCCCCTCCTCAGGCAATGCGTTGCTCGAGTCGCTGTCAAGGTGTAGACGCTTACAGGTAAGCGCATTGCATGAGGTGGTCTGTATGGTTGTCGTCAGTGTTGGTTGGGGTTGTGTGCGTATCCTGGTCTGTTGCATACATTCCTCAACCGGCGATCCCTTGGTCACACCACCTTGCCGCCGAGCACTCGTACGGCGCGTCTTTTATCACCCCGGAAAACGCCCATCACACTCCCACGCTCTGCAAAGCTGCAAATTGGACCCTCGTGCTTTTCTACCGTTCGACAACAGCAAAATAAAGGGGATGGTCCGACCATTTTCCTTACCTCCGGTGCAATGCCCCGACAGGTTCTCCGGCTGGAAGCGAATGGACTATTCGCCCGAACGCCTGGGGCTGGAGCCCGCCTCGCGGCCGGGTTGAAAGCTGCCATCAAGGCCGGCGGCTGCAGACATCTGTGGAGCCTAAGCGTGACCCTCGATGACTTCGACGGGAACTTCTTCATGAACGCGCCGCGAAAGACGAAGGCCAAAACTGCGGGTGGTGGCCCGACAGCAACCGGGACAGGGCGCAGCACCAGAAAGGCCGCCGGACCACCCCCTGCCGCGGGCCCGATGCCTGCGGCTCATCCGATGAATGCTCTGGCCCTCGCGCGCGCGTTTCACCCCCGGGCGCCGGATGGCGGCGCAGGGGCCTTGTTGAATGAAGACGGGGAAAGTGAGGCAAATTCTCGCGGCGTTCGTGGCAATACCAAAAGGGGCTCCGCTCGTGTTGGGAGGGGGTCCATAACCTCGCTCGGACTGCCGTACGCGAGGCTGCACCCCCGCACCGTCGAGGAGCTTGCGGCACATGCAATTTCCTCGTTAACCCACTTGGATCTATCCTTTTGCTACATTGGGCCCGCAGGTGCGGTCGCCCTTGCGCGCGGGTTGGACGGTCATGACGGCGGCAGTAGCAGAGGTAGCGGCACCCACGGTCGGGGATCGCGCTCCCTCCGCTCCCTACAGCTGCCACACAACGCCGTCGGCGACACGGGAGCACATGCGCTCGGCCAAAGCCTATCGAGCAACCGCTGCCTCACATTCCTCTCGCTCGCGTCCAATGGCATCGGTCCCGCTGGCGCCCGTGCGCTGGCTGCCGCTGTCGGCTCTCGCGGCAACGACGGCGGTGGCAGCGTCCTAACGAGGCTAGACATGGGAGACAACCCTCTAGAGGGCGAAGCGGCAAGGCTCCTCGTCGCCGCTGCTACACGTCAAGCCCCCACCGACGGGCACGGCGGCAAGGACGGTGACGGTACTACACGTGGAGCGACGACGTTGCAGGTCTTAGGGCTTGACAGAGCCCTCGGGGCTGCTGTCGCCACGAGGGAAGCCGCCCGTCGCGCCGCTTCAGCCGCCGCAGCGTGTGAGGCAGCGACGACGACTACTCTGGTGGCCATTGGCAACGAGGTATCTGTGCAACCAGAGGATGCCATCGGCAATGGCGGACTTGTACAGGTGGGGACGCGTGTCAACACGATGGTATACAACTGATCGTCAGCTGCACGGGTCCAGGAAAAGTGGAAACTTGTTTTTGTTCCACCGTCCGCTTTCTGTTTCTTTCGTTAACACGTTCGGCAAGAACCACAATATTGTAATGTCCGGTTCTCACCCCGGCATGGTTCTTCCGTACGTATGTTTTGCTTGATGTGACTTGTTTAGGTATACCAGGTTCTGCTTGATTCCCGATTCGAAATGCCTGCTGATGAGATTTTCACTATCCGAGGCGGTGCTAAGGGGCGAGGTGCAACGCTTGACATCGAGTGGAGTTGTGCGACAGACTGGCTCGATCCGTGCTGGTGGCGAGTATCCCAAACAAGAAAGGGACAGCCTGAGTTATCGGTGAAAGAAGGAGTTGGCACGGAAGAGGGGTGGGTATCCGGACAGGCAAACCACGATGGCGGCGAGCTGAGAGACGGATACAGGTGCCAGAGGCTAGGGGCACCAAGTACGCAAGAATCAAGTACACGGCGTTTGAACAGGGTAGGGGAAGCCTGTTGCGTTATCAAACATTTGAACATGCAGAACAAAATGGTCTGCCACGAGCCTAGGGCAGTGCATCCCAACCGCGAGGCCGATCCTTACTCATCTTAACTGTAGCGAACATGAAGAGTCAGCTTTGGCCTGAAGTTACTCAATTCAGTAGCGGTTTCGAGATGCTTTCATGCAAGTGGTGCATGTGCGTAACGGATATCTCGCTTTCGAGGGAAGCGGAACAAGCATCCGCGTAACGTATGCCCTTGCCGTTCTGCGGAACAATACTGCTTGCGGCGCCTGTCACAGCCGCGTCCGATTTCGATGCAACGGGTGGAGAAAACACGACATTCTCAAGGTTTTCGTCCGGCCTCCGACTGGCAGCGGCGGTGGGCGCGTGAGGTGCTGTGATCTCGCCGTTGGCTTGGCGGACGGAATACCGCCATTGCTTTCGTCGGTACACTACGGCTTGTTGTGGGCCGATTCGGAGAGCGTAGAAGGAGACATCGAGACAGCGGGAGGCTGGCAGGGAGAGGATGTGAGCCACCTGTAGAATACCGATTGAACAGAACCGTGTCTGGGTATCCACTACCTTGCCCATCTAGCGTGCTGAGTGCGATCGTTTTGGCGAGTCATAAATTCCCCGCCAAATATTCGCCAAGATATAGCTGTGCGAGGTGAAAGGTAGTGACGATCATCTCGCATTGGCAGCGTTTAATAAGCCCCGAACTCAAATTACCGACGGAGGCAGTTTAAGTAGAAAGTCTGCCAGCGTGTAATATCGCGCATGGACGCGACCGTGTCGTGTGTTAGGAAACGACCAATGACAAAAATCTTCCATGCTACAACAGGTAACGTGCATGCATACCAAAACACCCGGAGCAAGTGCGTATTTTTACTTCGTCGCACCGTCCCCTTCGCCTCTCCCCGCGTCCCGTCCGATTGTTTGTACCAACCCCGTGTGCAGCGCCCACAATCCCCAAGCGTCGCGGAATGCGCTCATGTGGAATTCCTTATGTCCAACAGCAATAAACCACGCCCAGAGGTGGAACGGGCAGTGGCACGACCTCCGTCAGAAAAGGACGGGAGCAACGGTTTTTGCGGCAACGGCGGCAGGGCGGATGTGATGCATCGACTTCGACACATTCACGTCGCACGGGGTGGGCGTATTCACGCTTCCTGGCGGGCGGTCCTCACCGTGTCGCCGCTTCAGCATGTCGACCAGGGTGCATCCTCGGCCAGGGTCCATCACGGCCGTGGGGGGGAGTTCCAAAGATCGTCGTGCAAAGGGTACTCGTGGGCGATTGTGCGAACCCGTGGAACGGCCGTTGGTGACGGGAGAGGAGGCAAGGGAGTGTCCTGTGTAGTCAAGCAAGGTGCGGTGCCAGACCGTTCGGCCCATCGCGCTCGTCATCGTAGCGGCAGCGTAAGACTGGCCGATACGGACGAAGAGGGAGACCACCACACCAGCAGCAAGGCCGATATCGTCTCGTCAGGCGATGCTTCTCCTTCGACAACGTCTCCCTGGCGTTGGGAACATTTCGAGGTGGATACCGTTGGTTGGCTTCCGGGGGACTTGCTCAGTTTGTGGATACGGCTCGATGATTCTCCACCGCCCTCCCCCCCTCGCCTTGCTACCGACGGTGGGTGGCACGGCCGGGGAGCAAAACCTGCAGTATCAAGAGAACCAGGACGAGGAGATAAATCAAGGCGTGCTTGCCCGCCTTCTCATCGTCCGCTTGTGAGAGCATTCGATTTGACGGTCATCGATGACGCGCGTGAGGAGGAGATCATACGCCGTGCCTGTTACTTCCCTCGTCACAGTCATCGCCTCGCCACCGTGGGCGAGGTGGCAACTGAATGCTTTCATGACCCGGATTTCCCCCTGGATGCGCCTTGTTCCGGCGTTGCCGCAGTGCGGCTTGATTTTGCAGCGGTTAGTCCGATGAACATCGCCGCGGCGGGTGGTTCATGGGCGTAGGGGGCGGTAAAACGAACGGCTAAAATCAGGGCGTGGCGTGTTGGGCCTTGAGCAAAGACTTCAAACCTATTGTTACGATAGGCTGACGAGGGTAATAAGCACCATTTACAAGTTGGTATTAAAAACAAGATATGGTTCGTGCCACCACTCGAAGCAATACACCGCTCTGAGTTGCTTCTTCGACCACCAATATTCCCCCAATTCATGTTCTCCACAATGTGCACTCGAGACTTTCCTCGGACCACGCCAAGGCAAGCTCACCTGCAGTCAAAGATATGGCAAGAAAGATCATCCAGATACGACAGTCTGCCCGCCTGCTTGAGAACTAATTCGGCTTCGAACAGAGAAAAACATTTCTGCCTGATGGCGCCGACTGCACGGGTACGCTTACGAAGATGACACGCCGTTACGCAACGCTCACAACCAATCACACACGGTCACAAAACAGGATTCCTGTCTCTCCCTACCTCAATAACAAGCGTCTGCCTTGCTCGCACAACACCGCTTGTCAACTTCCTACTACCCAAACTCTCCTGAACAACATCGTCCCTACCACCGTCTCCCTGAGTGGGTTGCCCTAGTCTGTCGCCATCTGTCGATTCATCTACTCCGGCATCCGCAGCCCGACAGCGGCCGTACAAGCCTGGCAAGTAGGCACGATAGGCGGGCATGTATCTGGAACAGAAATCTCGCACTTCCTCATCGGACATGCCCGGGCGCCCAGCCTCTCGCATGCGACGCTCGGCCTCGGCCCGCCATTCAAACACCATTTCAGGCTCGGCCGTCTGCTTGTTGCGAGGATGAGGTCGGGGGCGCAGAGGGAGAGTTAGATTGTTTCGAAACTTGTCGATACGCAAAAACAACCAAAATTTAAGGAGATTTGCGAGAGTTATGGCGAGGAGGAGATACACCATGCTTCAAAGGAAGTGGTGCGCATGAAACGCACAACAACGTTACTGCATACACTGGGTCGTGCGGATCGTGACAGCGCTAGTGAAATTTTGAAGTCGAGCTAGAGAATACGTCTGCAGTACTTGTACCTTGAGCACTAGCCAAGCGTCGACCTCGTCGTGCAAGCTTTGGTAGTCCTCAAGGAACGTGTTGACAGCTCCGAGGCCATCACTTGTGCCTGTTGAAGAGTGCGGGCAGTGCCACGAAAATGGCGTCGGACGATTAGGTGCGATTGGCCCAGCAAGGGTCTAACCAATCTTCTTCCGCACGGGCAGGTCTACCAACAACCACCGTGGATCACACACCGTCAAGTGCGTCGTTTCCCTGCTCTCACTCACCGCCATCTGCTTCCGCTGCCGAAAGCAGCAGGGGGCTGTCGTCCGGCAAGGCTTCGAAGCCGAGCATCCACCCCTCCAACAGCAAAACGTCCGGTGGCGTCGAAACCACGCTCCACTCCCCCTCGGGCGCGCGATCGCCCTTTCCCCCTCTCGCTGACTTGTCGTATCGGGGAACACGAACGCAGTCTTGGGCTGCCGGGTCTTCGGCTGAGGAGGGGGGCGATGGGCGGAGATCTCTGCTGTCACCGTCGCTTGTGCCGTCATCCCTCCTTGTTAATGCGCGGATCGTGCGGAGAGCCAGGGCCAGGTCGTGCGTCCCCGCGTTGCCGCGGACCTGAAGCAAGGGATTGGTCGGGAACCTCGCCGCAAGAGCGTCCTGCGTTCACCAAAGGTTTTCAGGAGCAAGCAAGAGATTTCGTCGGGGGTGGGTGGGGGGGTTGGCAAGGGGAGAGCACGCGTGACGCTTTGTGACCTGCCATGGTATTAGCCTCTGTTTCTGACGAGTCCCGAAGCCGAACACACACGGATGTTCTGTTGTGGTATCACGACCCAGTGTTACGACAGCACTACACATGCATGATGAGGTAGGCATCAACTGTACTTGATGCGCAGAAAATAGATGAAGCAGCTGCAGCAGCAGCTACTGCAGCACACCTGCTCGGTTCCCGTGAGGTAGAAGTCGTCGATCGACATAACGACGCAATGGTGGCCGGCGTTCTCAAGCATGCGCTGCATCTCGGAGACGATCGTGGTCTTCCCGCACCCTTGAGGCGCGTTGATGCCGACGACCACCGGGGGTTCCTTGTTGCTACCACTGTTGCTTCTGGCCCTAGCACGTTTCGAAACGTCGCCCCCCGAGGATCGCGGGTGCGTATTGGCCGTTGGTACACCAGCAGCAACACCCCGAGTAGATGATGATGACGACGATTTTGATGACGACGATGATGATGGAGATGCCGCAGATCCGCGGCTTTGCCGTAAGAGGAGCTCGAGCCAGAAGTACACCGGGAGGTACAAGTGGAAAACTCGGCGATGCTGCGCCTCGGTGGACGTCAGAGGATCAATACCGAGGGAAGCTGCCAGATCGGCCGCGGCGGATCGCCAGTCCTCCTGTGCATGCTCGTCGTCCGCGTCCCCCCGCCGCCGCTGCTGCTGCTGTTGGTGTTGCGCGCTGTCGTTGTGCTTTGATGTCTTCGTTGCCGACATCGGTACTTCTGTTTTGTCCATGTGCTGCTGCCGCTCTTGATACCGAGGCCCGAGAGATACGTATTCCATTAGAGACACTGGCGCAGGGGGACACTTGGTGTTATCGTACAAATTCCATATGTTGTCTGCAGATGACTCGCTTGCATTCGCTGCTGCTGCTGTTCCCATAGAAGCAGCACCACCAGCAGTAGGGGAAGCAGAGGAGGAAGAAGAAAAGCGGAAACGCGGAGATGATGGCCGTACTCGACTCCTCTGGAGGTGGCATCGAGGGGAGGTGTCCCGGGAAACCTTGCGTGCCGACAGCAGTGATGGCACATGATAAGGAGAGCTCTGCAGTAGTACTTGAATCGACTTGCGTCTTCCTCCCAGCATCATCATGCTGCTATTGTTCCGCAGTTGACTTGTAGTAGCAGGTGCCGCCGCTGTGGATGGCACGACCAAAGCACTGCAGAACGGCAACCGGTTGTAAGTGGCGAGCAAGATACCCGCTGCTCCCCGGCGACGTGCCCTCATCATACCGCAGGGGTTTGCGTCTGGTCCGTGGATGCGGGATCTACGAACTTGGCTGTGGTGAAGTACCGGGATCTACGGAACTCGGAACCGGAGATTCTTGTGGAGAAAAAAAAGCTTGCCGGTAAAATCTGTCTTGATTTTCTCTCCAACAGAAAAAAAACAGAAATATTAAAAAAATCAAGAGCCGGTGAAATTCCGCCCGCGTGGATCTGATCTCACCAAGGCTGGAGGATCGTGATGATCGTGACGAAATCCGAATCCAAAACGCTTTGTGTTCAGAACTTGTAGAACCGACTCGTTGGCGGACTTGAGGAGACACGAGATCCTTGCGGGAGAGAGAGGGGGCGGGCGGATAATTTCCAGCAGCGGTTCAGAGGGAAGGCGTTCCCTCCTTGCTGCTCGCTCGGGGAAGGAGCCTGTGCCTCCCGGGCATCGAATCGTTTCGTCAAAGCCCACGGGCGCCCCGAAAGCAAAGCTCAACGCATCATAGCCAAAAACAACAGGCGCTGAGGAGAGGGCACGCAAGAGAGAGGAAGGAGGCAAAAAGCGGGGGGGGAGCTTTGGGGCCAGGCCGGGCTTGAGGGGGTGCGAGGAGCTCTCGAGGTGTGTGGAGTGTTCGCTCTGGGGTGGGGGAGCCCCTTCGGCTTTTTGGTGTTGCCTTTTTTTGGCGAAGGATGTGTGTGTGTCTCCCAGGCAAGGTTGGTCAGGGTTCGGCACAGTAGTGGGAAGTACCAAAAAAAAAACGAGCCACATCCTCCCGCGCGGTAATTGCAAATCCACACGTCAATCTTTTCTCATACATTTTTCGCGCGGGTGCTCGGGGTGACGCACATCTTGCGCCCCGAAACGACCAGCCCGAATCCTGCTGATGATCCCCACCCCTTTCCTCTCTGGCCGTTCCTTGATCTCGCTCTCTGCTGGCGGTGTGGTGTGACAACCTCCCACATGGACGAAAATCATTTTTCTGATCTTTATGTGAGAGTGTGAACACGCGTGTAGTTGCTCCTGAGCCCACACACACATACACAAAGAAACGTGTACAAGTATGATACAACGAAATGTCCTTCTTGCACTCTCGGGGCCAGTAACAACCCCCAGATCAACCACCACACCCACCCGAAACCTGCAGCAGGTCGGGTCCGCCGCAGCTGCGAGGCTGTGCGTGACCCAGTCTGCTGGCAGATGGAGCAGCATCGCTACTCTGGCGTCCCGGACCAGAATGCACGCCCTATCCATGGCGCCCCGCAAGCAGATGGGTCCGCGACAGGATATGCCCAGCATCAACAGCAGATTTATCGGCCCATGAGAAGCCCAGATTCCCATGCAGGCGTAGCATCATCAGCCCCGACCGCTGCTCCGGCAAGCCAACAGCAGCAGCAGCAGCAGCAGCAGCAGCAGCAGCAGCAGCAGCAGCATCACGTGGCTGCGGGCTATGCGGCGGCCGGATACGCTGCAGCGGCGCAGCAGGCGGCGGCGCGGCATCAACAACAGCAGCAGCACCAACAACAACAGCAGCAGTCGGCGGGGCTAATATCTTCGCCGGAGTACCTCGCCTACCGGGCCGTGAGCAGCAGCTCGAGCGTGCCGGGTGCGACGGCCGTGCCGGCATCCTCTCCGGCAGCAGCTTCGGCGGCCACGCTGGGAGGGGGGCCAGCCGCAGCCGTGGCCAGCGGCAGCGACTCGCCGCGTGGAACCCTGGGTGTATCTTACGGTGGCGCTCCCGCTAGCATGTCAGTCGGCTTGCCTTCCGCTGTTGCGCAGCGTCTGGCAGCTCAGCAGCAGCAACAGCAGCAGCACTCATACTCAAACATGGGCTCTGTGGTGGCGGGTACTGGTGTGGGCCGTGGCATGAACGAAGGCTACGGTGGTGTGGGCCAGCAGCGACAACAGCACCAACAGCAGCAGCAGCAACAACATCTCCAGCAGCAGCAACAACATCAGCAACAGCAGCAGCAGCAGCAGCAGCAGCAGATGCCGCCACAGGTGGAGTACTACCGCACGATGGTCCAGCAGCAGCAACAACAACACCAGCAGCATCAGCAGCAGCTGAGCAACGCCGGCTTCTCTGCTGCGGCGACATACAAGCCACCGCCTCCCCGGTCAGCCTACCCGATGAACCCCGCCGCCACCGCCGCCGCCGTTGCGGCCGCCGCCGCCGCCGCCCGCGTCGTCCCGCAGCAGCAGCAGCAGCAGCAGTCGAACGCTGCGGCATCGTGGGGTCGGGGCGCTGCTCCCGCCGGCGGCGGCCACGGAAACGGCGCAGCCCACGGCGGTGCCGGCGGCGCGGCCGCCGTTAGCAAAGGCGGGGCAGGAGGCGGCGGCGGGGCTAACGAGGGCCTCCAGCAGCAGCACCAGCATCAGCCGCAGCAAGGGACCGCCGCTGTTGGTGCCGCTGCAGCTACAGCGGGGGCAGCGGCCGCGTCACCGCCGCCGCCGTCGGCCATTGGTGCCGCTGGCTCCACCGCGCCGGCAACGATGAAAACTGAACCGGCCGGCGGGCACGGGGCGGCGGCGGCGGCGGGAGCGGCGGGAGCTAGCCCGGCGCCGGCACCTGCCGACGGGGAGCGGCTGCCGCCGGTTTCCAGGGAATTTGCTGAGCAGATGTCGCCCTCCGCGCTGCAGGCCATTAAGCAGATTTCAAAGGTGAGTTTCTTTATGTGCTAAGCGCGCAATATCGTGTGTATCAAAGTTTAGAAAACGCTGGAAGTGCGGTCTTGTAGTCGTTTCTACAGCTGTTGATAAGTGCAGTGCAAGTGGGACACATTTTTTTCCCCGAAGATATCTTGGGATATATCTATTGTGCGGTCTTCTGTGTCACTGCTATATTTTTTTTTTTATCGCGAGAAAGCGTTAAGATTCTTGACCGTTTTCCCTCACCGGCCGTAAAGTGGAAGTCGGGTGCACCTGCGAAGCAATCGATCGCCACCCGATACCGCAGCAGGCATGATGTGAAAACAATTTTTACAGCGGCCAATTATTTAGCGTGACTACGCCGAGATTCGAAGTCGTCTCGGCTCATCGGGCAAGTTGAGGTTGCGGGCTTTTTCTAAGAAATACCGGGGGGAGAAACTTTTCTCAAAATTTTACCCTCGTACCCACCTCATGCAGCAGCAGAGCACGTGTGCATGTATGTGTATCTCAAGTGTATCCCTGTCCACCTGGAGTAGAGCAGCTGGAAAATCCTCGTTGATCCCAATGGATTTGTTGTCGTCGATATTCGGTCGTGGTCATTTTTACTTCTAGCTCAACATCAAAACATGTAGATCTTCGAACCCGTCGTGTATCGGCAAGACCCCCTCCCCGCCCCCTGCTGGGAGATGGATCAGATGGCAGGCGTGACATGTGGAAAACGAGGATAGGTATGGCGCGCGAATTCCGTTTGCTTGTTGTTACAAATGGTTACATACAAAAAGGCACGACCCGACCACGTCCTTGGTATGTCTCTGATCGATGTATACGTGGTCAACTGACTCGCATGGAAAGCAACGCGTGTAAGCAACCCCCCCGTCCCCCGCCGTGTTTGTCCCCGTCCCTGCCAACAGCTGCGGGATGCCCAGTACCTCTCCGGCAGGGGTCGCGACAAGCCATCCACGAGCGATGAGGAGCAAGAGCCGGTGCTACCCATGGGGCCAACGCCAGAGCTGGCGCCTGCGGCGGGGGGGTACGAGAGCTCCGACGGGGGGCACACGGGGGGCGCGGGGAGGGGGCAAGGGTGGAGGTCTGCCCACAGGGGCGGCGCGTATTCTCTCTCTCTGTAAGTGGTATTTTTTCTCGGCTCTCCTTACAGGTTTTTTGTGTTGGGGGGAGATCTATATATTTTTTTGAATTCGTTGGTTTGTTCTTGTTTGTCGGCGACTTGAAATATAGCAGCGACTGCAGTGCGGAACGATTTGAGCGAAAGGAGTCGAAAATGTAACCACGTCGCGGAACAAAGCAAAGGAAATCGACCCAAAAATGAAAGTGATGAAGTAGCCCCCTTTTATCTCAATAGTGGTGGGGGGGTGGAAAGAAGGTGGGAGCGCGCTGAGATTCAGGCCTTACTGCAAATACCACGCGTATGACACAATTATCGAGGAGAGACTTCGTGCGCAGAAAATTCCAGCTTGAGACTGCTGTGTTGTTCTTTCCAACATGGTGCTGGTGGGACGCATATCTGATCGAGTTAGCACACCTTGTGTTTTTTCAAAAAGAACGAAAAACGTGTCCTACTATTATAGGCCATAAAACTGTATTTTTTTACGTTGGATCCAGCCTGCGTACCGCCCCCGCCCCCCTTCCTCCTGTTCGCCCCCGTCTGACTGTTGCACCTTCTGCCGAAAACGTTGCGCTCACTGGTGGAACAGCAACAACAACAGTAGCAACCCGCGCTCCGCGGGCGGGGCGGGCGGCACCGGCGCCGGTGGTAGCGGAGCAGGCGGTGCCGGCGGCGGCAGCGGCGGCGGCGGCCACGGCCAAGACGCGGCGAAAGACTCGAGCCGCGCCACGCTGGGCCAGCTCGCCGCCAAGGTTCAGGCGGAAGAGAAGAGCCGCCGCACCCGCGCCGGCGTGGGAGATGGCGTCAGGGACGGGGACTACAACGCCACCGGCGGCGGCGACAGAGGCGACGCCAGGAGCAATAACAACGGCGAAAACGACAGCGTGTCGGGCGGCGGCGGCGGCGGCGGCTG
>FN649748.1:2389958-2436974 GCA_000310025.1 Ectocarpus siliculosus
CGGAAACCGGAGGCCCCCCAGCAGTTGCGGGGCTGGGAAGGGAGGGAGCATCGGATTACGGGTGGTTTGCGCGGAAGAGTATGGGTGGGTGGGTGGGTGGGGGGATCATATAATAGCTTCTTTTTGTACGGTTGAATTTTCCAGTGGTGGTGGAGAGTGGCGGGGACAGCTGCGCGGGCGAGCGTGTGTGCAACACGCGCAGGCGTTCGGCTGGCTTGCTTGAGCCCCGCTCGATCGATTTTTTCGACGAATATTTTCGCGTTTCGATGTGTGTGCCGTTGTGTTGTTCCTCGGTGGTCCTTCTCCCGATTACAACCAACCGTTGTTATAGCCAATAATCAAATTTTTGAAGGGGGCAACGGGGCGGGGTTTCCACTGGTTCCTAATAACTCTCTTATTTCTCTCTTTTTTCATATATGTGCGTCCGTCCCAATGAGGGCATACCGCATCCATTCACAGACCAGGGATGACCACAAAATCGTGGGGGACCCAAGGGGTGCTTTCCGAAGAGCCAGGTCAAGAAATTTCTCGAAGGACATGCATGCGTGTGAGTGTGATTTACAACAACGGCCCTTGCTCCATTATCACGTTCTTTTGTGACCGCGCATGATGAAGAGGTACATGAGGATGATACCCCCGGTCGCGCACCACAGTCATCCGGAGGTGCGCGCGTCAGGTGCTATATCGTTGTGGGCACCCCGCAGCCTTTTCGTTTCGAAGTCCCCCCCCCCAAAAAAAAATGGGGTTTCTGCTGCGGCTACAACCGTAAACGAACGCTAGTAAACGTGCGTGCACACTCCGAATTAAATCGTCGCAAGAGAAACGGATGAAAACCGCCACATGCCAGAGGCGGGAGGGCTTCGGTGCCGGGGAAGTGGGTCTCGAGGAACACACCTCTGTACACTACAAGTACGTGGCTGGCGTCTACAGAAGTAACGTTCTCGCTTGGGCAGCCCCGTGCCGACCTTTCGTCGCCAAAGCCAAACCTGTGGACGAACGAGAGGGAACGAATGCCCGCTAAAAACACGCAACCTAAGCGGAAACCCTGCTGCTGTGTACAGCAGCCGCGGCAGCACCCCCTCCCTCGAACAGCCAGTCCGCGGACGAAACCGACATCCAGTCCGGCAACAACCGCCCCCCCCCTTCGCCCCGCCGCGCGAGGTACTGCTCGCACGTCAGACTCCTGTCCGCGATGCCCCCAAGCGAAGCCATGATGGACGCCCCCGTCCAGACCAGGTGATCTCGCCGCACGGGTACCCTCACCACGCACAAGCCTCCGGGGTCCCCGCAGACTGCGGCGCGCGCCCACGAGTACCCCTCGGAACTTCCCAGCGGCGGCGGCGGCGCGGCGGCGGCGGTGGCGAGAGCTTCGATTTCTTGGGCGAGGCGCGCGGGCAGGCCGGGGAGAACCGCCCCGCCGCCCGCCACAAGCACGTTCTGCACGAGAGCTCTACGGCAGTCCCTTGGACACCTGTTCGTTTTTCGGCGAGGTTGAAGAGAGAGAGCGCGCGAGAGAGAGGGTGAGAGAGAGAGAGAGAGAGAGAGAGAGAGAGAGAGAGAGAGAGAGAGAGAGAGAGAGAGAGAGAGAGAGAGAGAGAGAGAGAAAGGGAGAGAAGGAAGGACAACGGTCATACACATTGGATGACAAAATCAGGAACAGGCCGCGGGGTGGACGGAGAGTGAGAGACCAAAACGCGAGGAAGCGGCCTGTGAAGCTCTTCTTGGCCACACGGGCCGGCTGGACTGAATGGGCGTACCCCGCGTACTGCTGGAATTGTTTCGAGACATACCCTACATGATTGGTGCAACCTACTGCTTTGCGCTTGTGGGTCGATGCCTCCAGGGGCAGCCTACCTGACCCAGTGCCCCCCCGGCACGGTAAAAGCACCGCCGGCCGTGGTGCACAAGGTACCGAATCTTCATGCCAACGCCGCCGGATACTGCGCAAGGTACCGTACCCCCCCGGCCGACTTCACAAGCTTGGCATTTGGCAATGAGGACCGCGTGTACGCCGAAAACAAGTCAGCGGTCAACATCGTCATCGTCGCGATTTCCAAGAAGGAAGTCATCACCGCTGCCGTGCGCTGGAAAAAATAATTATCTCGACGGCGAGACATCGCGTGAGGCCTCCAACACACGACATCGGATAAGAACGTGATCACCATCGTGGTTCTCGCGCACCGCTGTGAAAAAAACGAAAAGAATGCTCACCGCTTGAGGCAGTCCAGCACCAGGGTGGCGAGGCTTCGTCCCTCTTCGTCCCCTTCGAACAACGCCTGCTCGGCGGCCGTAGTGCGGGTGGCGCCGCTTACGACAACTCTTCTCTGACCCGCAAACATCAACTCCATGGGCGACACCTGCGAGCGACCGAACGGCGAGGTGGTTGGTGCGCTGACTAGGCCAATGTGAACGGTTTGATTTCGGCTTCTGTAGAGGTACCGTACTAAATAGTAGGTGGTCACGACAACGGGGAAGCGAGGCGGCTTAGGCGACTGTACGACTTTTATTTTGTCAGTTTGAATCCTAGCCCTAATCCTAATCCAAACACCACCGCTTGATGTGATATCAGGGCACCGTGTTTATCTGCTGTTGTATTGAAGTAGGTGCTAGTTCCGTACGTGGACAACCAGCCGCGCCGCGTGCGAGGCAAAACTACCGTAGGTGATACGGGAGATATCACCCCCCCCCCGGAATGATTTTCAACGCTCGAAAATTCGACAGAGGCAAAAGCGGCGGTGCCAAGAACGGCGGCATTGGAACCATCTCTCATCTCATCGAGAGCTTTCCGAAAATGCATCGCTTGATTGGTTTCTAAGTCCACTTTGTCGTTGGTAATCAAGCTTTGAAAGTCGATCCAAAGGGTTTGTGATATCTTTGACGTCACCGACGGTAGTAATCGAGTGTACCTTACCCTAGGATTGATTCACTTGCACTGACATGACTGACATGGGAAGAACACCATCGTGGTGGTCCGTTCGGAGCAGAATGAGCTCGACGTTCTTCGCAAAAATCTCGCTCTTAGGTGGGATGTTCGCGCGCTTTAGGGTTGGCCACGACGATGCCACAGCGAACTCTCCACAGGACATCCTCCAAAAAACAATTCTCAGTCACAACCCCTGGCGAGCTACACCCACATAGGACGACCCCCCCCCCCCACCGTCCCGGCTTTGTAGGGATGCGAGGTCAATGGTCTAACGACTACGGCATGCACGACTATGAGTACACCCCCCCCCCCCCCCATGCGCTTTTCATCTTCGCACGGCTCGAATCGCGCGTTGTGTGCCATTCTCATGTTCTATGGCACGAACTGCCTACGAAAAGAAAAATAAGTTATCGCGAAAAAATACCAGGCAGGGGACACTCAGACCCTAAACCTCGCCCCACCTTATTTAGCTGATTCTTATACCATCACCAACATGTTCGCATGCTCAACAAGACTTGCGTGGGCTACTGTGGGCAGACAGGCACACCTGGTCAGGCGAGGGTACACCTCCAACAGGCACCAAGCACGCCCGCACCACCACGTCCTCAACCTCTCGGGAGGTTAGGGGCCTCGCGCCGCCCCCGTCCCCCACCGCTTGCTCCTCTTCCTCGATGAGGAGCTCTCTCACGCGCTCCTGGACCGCGCGACACCCGAGTGGTACCCCTGCCATTGTCATCGTAGGGTGTTTGCGGAGATTTTTACAGGGATGAGAGAGAAAAAAGGGGGCGCAATGGAGGATGGATCGCGGAGATCGGCAGGGAGGACGGGGGAGGGGACTCCAGTATTCATTCGCGACACCTCTCTCTTGCGCGATGCCATATACTTTGTGCCGTTGGGTGGTCGCCGTTGAAAGGGAAACCGGACTGCTGCCCGTCTTGGCACGCGCAACGCCAACACGAAAACGGCATCGTGGTCGTCGGGAAAGGGACCGCCCGCGCGTGGCTCTCGCAGGCTGCTTGCTCCGCACCACGCTTGCACCACAAGGCCTCGCAAGACCGGAACGGGGTGCGTATCGACTCTCCAACCATCTCATTCTACGGGGCCCCTCTGAGTCAGGAGGCAGTGATACGTACGCTTCGTTTGGCCCGGTACGTAGGCCTCCAGAATACCCCCAAGACACCAGCAGCATTTCTGGGCGAAATTATTACGGCTTGCCCCGCCGCTCACGGGTCTACCAATGATCCCAGCATCCGGTTTGTTGTTCGGATGCAAACTACGGCTCGCTCTGGTCACAGACAACGGCCGCGCAGAGAGTTGAGGCTCTACTCCCGCAACACGAACCAAACCCTGCTGTGCACACGCACACAATATGCACTGCACCTACTCTTACGCTAGAGGGTCAGATCCACGCTCAGGAGACAGAGAAAATACCATATGGTGGCTCCAGATCCCGGCTCGAGAGCAGAAGAGACCCTGCATGTAGCTCTTGCCACTACAGCAGTACCGCCCCAACTGCAAAACCAGGAGGAAGATCTGTGCATTTTTCTACCCATTCTCGCAATGTTTTAATCACCCACGCCCCCTGTTTGCCATCGGGGTTGGGTTTTCGTCGCGTGGCAACGACGTTGTAAAACAAGCCCCCCCCCCCCCGGTGTTTGGAAGGGAGAATCCAAGGAAAGAAACCGAGGATAAGGAGGGTCTAGAAGTTTACGGAATGTTGAAAGAAAGAATAGGGTTCAAGGATTACCTTCATGGACCAATGGATGCAGGGACAAAGCTTAAAGGTCAAATTCAGGACCGGGGACATAGGCCTTCGAGAACGTCGACGAAGACATAGGACGATAGACGACGAAGACGACAAGTTCAAATGTGATTGCGGCTTCGAATGCGAAGACCATGTTCATGTAGTCGAGGAATGTCGGCTGTACAATACGGAGAGGGAAGTGTACATGACTGAGCTGGGAAAAATACAAGGGACGCACAGGGAGATGTTTGAGGCATGGAATAGAGAGGAGAGGACGGTAGCTGTACTGGGGAGTAGGAAGTGGTTTGAAAAGGCGGGAAGGGATATCGTTAGGATAGACTAGGGAAGACATTTTTGAGCCACCTTTGGCAAAGTAGGAAGGAACGATTGGCCATCGGTGATCGGTCCTGTGGGAACAATGCTCCGTCCTCTCGAGGACGCGTGGTCAATGGTCTAACCGCTAAGGCATGCAAAACATAAGAGTACCCCCCCCCTCCCCGCCCCCCGGTGTTTGTCATCGGGGTTGGGTTTTCGTCGCTTGGCAACGACGTTGTAAAACAAGCCGATTCACTTCGTGAACTCCCCCCCTCGGTGTTTGTCATCAGGATTGGGTTTTCGTCGCTTGGCAACGACGTTGTAAAACAAGTCAATTCACTTCGTGAGATCGGCAACCAGGTTACCGTTTTTTTTTTTTTACCTCGTTTTTTTGGCGGTAACCATAATGGTGGTCGAGTAGATCATGTTGTGCGGGGCTGGAGAACCCTCACTCCGCGCAAGGGGGGATGATCGCACCACGTTGTGTTAAAATGGTCAAGCATCCTCGAGGCAGTTACACAGTGCTTACAACTGTCTCTGGAAGTGAAAGCACCAGAAAATAAATTGAGTCATACGTAGCTGTCATCCGTACGCAAGGAAGTAAGCACAAGATGCCGAACACCCTTAGCAGGATGCAGCTCACCCTTCATGCGACTCGCCAAATACCTCACGGCGCTTCGCGCTTGGTGATGTGAGAGCCTGGTCCGGTGAGAACCCGGCGTGCTCCGTCCCGGCTTTGTAGGGATGCGAGGTCAATGGTCTAACGACTACGGCATGCACGACTATGAGTACACCCCCCGCGCCCCCCCCGGTGTTTGCCATCGGGGTTTGGGTTTTCGTCGCTTGGCAACGACGTTGTAAAACAAGCCCCCCACTCGGTGTTTGCCATCGGGATTGGGTTTTCGTCGCTTGGCAACGACGTTGTAAAACAAGCCAATTCACTTCGTGAACTCTGCAACCAGGCTACCGTTTTTTTTTTTTTACCTCGTTTTTTTTTTTGGCGGTAACCATAATGGTAGTCGAGTAGATCATGTTGTGCGGGGTCGAGAAACCTCGCTCCGCGCAACGGGGGATGATCGCACCACGTTGTGTTTAAATGGTCAAGCTTCCTCGAGGCAGTTACACAGTGCTTACAACTGTCTCTGGAAGTGAAAGCACCAGAAAATAAAATAAGTCATACGTAGCTGTCATCCGTACGCAAGGAAGTAAGCACAAGATGCCGAACACCCTTAGCAGGATGCAGCTCACCCTTCATGCGACTCGCCAAATACCTCACGGCGCTTCGCGCTTGGTGATGTGAGAGCCTGGTCCGGTGAGAACCCGGCGTGCTCCGCCCCGGCTTTGTAGGGATGCGAGGTCAATGGTCTAACGACTACGGCATGCACGACTATGAGTACACCCCCCCCCCAGCTTTACCTGCGTACGAGCTTGTGAGAGTGGCGCCTCTGTAAACAGCAACAACGTGCGCTTCTGATCGCCCGATGTCCAAGACCATGCCAGTGTCCACTCCGGTGCAGAACAGGGCGGGCGCGGGGCCGGCGCACATGTGAAGGGAGGGCACCTTTCGATTGGTTGACCAGGGGGACCCCAGGCGACAGGTGTGAACACACGTATGCTACATCATAGCGAGCACGCAGGGGAATGGCATGAATATGTAGACAAGCGCGACCTCTTAGGCAAACGGGGAATTCTCCAAAGGAAGCACACTAAATAGCAGCCAGCCACGGCAGGGTTGAGCCAACCCATAATTTAGAGGGGAAAACGACAACGCTCCATCCCGCATTTCCAGCTGTGGGAAACGAGGAACGTCGGAGCCGGTCCAGAGACACCGTGCGTTGGACCACATGTTTCTCTCGCCAATATTAGGGCCGTGCATCTCACCGTCTGTGTTTTGTGTCTTACTATTATCTTCTTTCTGGGCTCCCTCTTCTGTGTCTAGTCCCTTCCCTACACAACCTGCCGCCCCACCCCCTCCATCTTTGTTCGAGTCATCGCCTGGGCCCCTACAAGCGTTTCACCTGCAAGTAGCGGAACAGGACGTGTGCCACGGCCTCTCGAAGCGGGCGGGGGCTGACCATGCTCTCACAAACAACAACCTTTCTCTCCTTTGCAAAGAACAGCGCGGCGCAGGGCGGGACGGGGGGGCGGGACGGGGGGGGGGTAGGGGGTGGGGGGGGGTGGGGGTCGGAAGGAAAATCTGGTGCGGTTTCGTTGGGCCTGTCGGTGCAATAGTCGTCCAGCGAGCAGGGAGCACGATGTCCAAACGGGCCGGAGGGTACGTACAGAAGCTCGTCAAAGCAGCAGTGGGACGCGTGGCGTTGAGGTGCTGGTCACTACCGTCGCGCTGCTCTCTGACAAAGGGTGCTGGTGCCGAGGGCTACGCATTCCCGCCGCCCGGGCGAGGAGGAGGGGGGACGGAAAAGAGCAGACGCGAGAGACCGCAACGTCTGTAGAAGTGTCCGGGTGTCGGTGACGAGCGATGAAGCGAAATACAGATTGGATGGGCAGCAGCGCTGGCAAGGGGAGTCAGTGACCCTCCTCGGAGTGAAACGTGACGGGTCGCTCGAACACCACGACGAACTCTCGTAGAGGCCTCAATTAAACCATTACCACCAGTAGAGGTCCCAGTTTAGTTCCGGTCCAATAGTGCCGGTGCTTTCGGCGGGTACTCGCTGGGTTTCCAAGTCATTCTTAATGGTGCTGGTCCGGCATACATTGCCGGTGAATTTTCCGGGCACACAGCGGCACTAAACAGGGACCTCTACTGTAGACAGGTCTTGTTTACCCTCGGGCGGCACTGCAGGCTCTCCGTGTACAGCCTCTGCAGCACCCCGGTCAGGACTTCCACCCACTCTTGCTCCGTCCTCGCCGAGTCCTCGCCGTCGCCATCGCCGCCGATGGGGGACGGGACGACGTGGATCGGCCGCGGTTCGCCGGCGAAACCGCACCTGATGAAAGCGCTGACGTTGTGAATGTTTTGCCAGTAAAAAGAGCGGGGGGTGGGGGGGGGGAGCGGCGGCTTGAGCAATATCAACCATGTGGAAGTAAGGAACGGCTATGCATCTACGGAGGTATTTAGCAATAGGATAGTGTGAAAAAAATGCGGGAAGTCGAGTTGGTTTCTTTCAGGATTCTTACGATTCTGCGAAGCCCCTTGTTGTGGTCACAGTGCCTCCGAGGGCGGGCGGGTTCGCACACGTGTTGCCGCCTATAGGAAATCGAAATCAAGTACGGACAAAAAATCACGCCGCTGGTTTCAGCGGGGTGAATTTTGTTTCGCTGAATTTTGTTTCATCCCCGCTCCAGATTGGACATGGCTGAGCCAGTTCTTTCACCACCTCCTGCTCCTCACACAGACCTCGCCGTGCCACCAAAGTACACGGGTCCTCAAGCAGGTTATCCCCTCCACCGGAAAGCTGTTTTCACCCTTTGATTTTGCTTTGGACGCGAGAAATGCCTCACGAACACATCTGCGTTGAACCAGCTCTCTGCTGCTGCGCGCAACCTTTTCAGCTCTTGTGGGACAATTTTCACCTGCGGTGGCCTGGGCACTACGGCCTCCCAATTCGGCCGATACTTGACCATGGTAGAGATAAAACACCATAGAACGAATGCATGATGTGCACGATTAGGGATCTCCACTACAGCGATCGCAGTGGGCCGGCGATCGTCGGCCCAAATTCAAGTCTAAACTCGAGTAGTCAGCAGAGAGCCTTCTAGAACGATCATGAGCCTACCTCCAAAAATATCATCGTAATTCAAGCCATGGAAGCACGTAACGGACCTAGACGCTGTTGGCCTGGTACCTAACCTTATCCAAACCCGACAAAAATTGGTGTGTGTACGTTCTTACATGTGAGCAACGCTAGAGGATGTTTGTGATTTGGAATCAGCACCACAGCGAGAGTTGTCGCAGAATACCTTTAAAGTCCCTCGCGGAAAGACTGCCCCCCGCAGAGAAACTTTATAAAAAAATATGGCAATTTTTTCATAGGCGGCAACACGCGTGTTCGGCACGGCATCACTACTTGTATCCTCTTCGATATGTTGACGTCGAGATACAACACATAACACATCCGGCAAGCTACCTCGGAAAACCATAACCACTTCAACAAACTACTACAGTTCGTGTCCATGAGTTGACGGCAACAACCTAGGTTTCGAGACCTACCTTGTCATTAGAAAATCAAGGTGGTGAAAACGCTCCTCTTCCGTTTGAAAAATATGATGATGCATAGGCCGAAATGGTTGGGTGGACCGAGATCTTGATCGAGGTCGGCGGAAGAAAGGAAATAGCAGGGATCTTGTGTCTTCCGGGTGATTTGCAACAGCGTGCGGCTCGAAGGCGTCTGTATTGTTGCACCTTGCTTTGCCCGGTTGCGTCAATCACCAGCAGGACTTTTGCCGTAGATGCCCACGACGTAAGATACCACAACCCGTGGACCGATTTCAAAAGCTCGATTTCTCCTCACAGCAGAGTGGTGGTGCCTCACACCGGCGGCGTTGGGGCCGTCTCGTCGAGAACTTTCCGAGAAAGAATCGTTTCATTCATGCATCCTCTTCGTGGAGAAATCGAGCTTTGAAAATCGGTCAACGGGGGTGTCGTATGTTAAATTACGAGTGTATTGCATCGGTAACCTGCTGCTCGTGAGTCCTGGTGTCGGTGGTAACAACAAGAGCACACCCGGCGCGCTAACTGCTGTCAACACGACGAAGCTATCTACGACGAGTTGAGCCCTGTGTTACTGCAACAGGTCTATAATAGTAGCCGTACATAACCATGCGGTAGCAAGTATGGGCGTGCCATGGCCAGCGCATGCTCCCTACAAGCGCTGTCCGTTTGACATTTGGTTGCGTTGCACTTGATTCTGTGCTGTGTGCATAGGCGACGCATCAACTCCCCACCAAATCTCAAGGGCACACATCTCGTCGCCCGACAATATGTCTATGGTCCTCGGGCAATATCGTCCGTGTCTCCCGCGCCACCTGATATTCAAGGTTTCCCGCACGCTGATGCTGCGTGAAGAAACGTGCAAGACACGCCGCACTTTGCTGCAGCTGCTGTTGGTTCAGGCCAACACCTCTGCAAAGCATCTCACCTGCCGAGATCAATTACGACTGGGTGCTTCTTCGGGCCAGAGCGCGAGCTCACCATGCGTGCAGATGCCGCCATTGCGGAGAGAGAGAGAGAGAGCGCCGAGTGGAGCCTCCACACTCCAAACTTGGCGTGAAGTTGGCGTGTGTTCGGCTCCGTGGGCTTGAGATCTACGATCGGGGGCGATCTACGATAGGGGGCTTCACAGACTGTAACCGTAGAGGCATCAGAGCACTGGCGTCGGTGCCCACATGCTCATCTGTCATCGTGCTCAACCCTATGCTCAACATGTGTCAAGCTGCTGTTGCTGGTAGGATGACAAGCTGGGTAGGACCTAATATACCCCTGCCAAGGAATCGCAGGTCGTGCAGCTCGGGCAGGGCTCTAGGGCTGCGAGTGCAAAGGTGGGACTTTCCACTATTTCACGGAATCGAAGCTTGTGCTTATATGAATGAATCAGTTACACTACACACAAGATATCACCAGCCCCTGTTTTCATAGATCGACTTCTCCACGACGAAGAGGAGTGCTAATCATACGATACGATTTCGGAAAACTTTTGACGAGGCAGTTCCGACGGTACTTTTTCGGCATCGCCACTATTCCCGTGTGTAGTCTAGCTTTGAAAATCAGTCCATATGGGTGGCACAGGGGCACCAGCCGCGCATGAGACCAATTCTTCTTCCCGGGGGTGCGGGACCGACGATGGGGTAACAGGTGGACGGCGACGCCAGGGCCTACCACGGCCCACAAAGCAAATACTTCGAAATAGATAGACATAATACTGCAGTTTTCCCCCCTCTCATCACGCCGCCCACACTCAAAAAGAGCGGAAATATGTACGCACCCGCAGAACAAAGGAGGATTTCACCCAGGAGACCAAAATCACTGCCTGTGCGAACTGAACTTAGGAGACGTGTGCGTGCTGTACCCGCGGGTACCCGCGGTTTCTCCGGAGTTGTCCCGAGCACCCCTTCTGAGAGAGCGACACTACCGACCAATTAGCCTTATCGGCCTTCCGGGCAACGACGTTTTCTCTCCACAGACCAGTCACAAAGAAGTCAGCAAGACGACCCTGAGGAGTTGTAGATCGCCGAAGGAGATATTCGCCGGTTCGAGTTTGACGCTGTAATCAGCCGGAAAGGTGGAGGGGTTCCAGTGAGTCAGCGTTCTCCAGACGAAACGCTCGCAGAGGCAGCCCAGAAGAGCCAACCATTCGTTCCCTCAAGCGGCCGGCACGGCACGGCATGGTGATCATACCCGCAACGCCACCCAACGGCGAATGGTCGAGGCCGCGAAAGGAAGAGAACGCGTGGCGAGGAAGAGCGGATGGAAAACGGGGTGACGCCGAAGGCGATGGCAGTGACAGGGGTGAGAGTGAATGGCGGTGATACCTACGTAGTCACCAAGGCCCAAAGGTATGTTGGGTCCTGCGTCGATTTCACGGACTCCCTGAGCTAAGGTTCGTTGGCGGACATCTCGAACCTTCTCCTTCTCTCCTATCCTAGCTAGAAACGTGAAAAACAGGCCTCCCCAGACACTGTATTAGTGCACCGAAACACAGGCGTCGAACACAACATGTCGCTGTCTTTGGTCAAATGCCGTCTAACCTTGTCTGGTCGACGTACGCAGATGAGGGTGTGTGTATCTTTGCAGTGCATCACCAGTTGCTATTTTTCTATTCACTCGCTCTTCCGCGCGAATGCAGCAGCTCGTCACACTGCGTAGAGTGAAACACCTACCCCGCCTGCCCGCCATAGTAGTGATTGAGTAGATTTTGTTGTGCGGGGTCGAGAATCCTCATTCTGCGCAATGGAGACTATCGCACCACGTCATTTTGAACTGGCTAAGCACCCTTGAAGCAGTTGCACAGCAGTTATATATTTGTCTCCGGAAGTGAACGCACCAGACACAAAAAAAGTCATTGGCAGCTGTCATCCTCATGTAAGGAAATAAGCACAAGATACCCTTGGCACGATGCAGTGCACCCTCCTTACGACCCGCCGAATACCTCACGGCTCTTCGTGCTTGGTGATGTCAGAGCCTGGTCCCGTGAGAAACCGGCTTTCTCCGTCCCGGCTTTGTAGGGATGTGAGGTCATTGATCTACAACTGCAGCATGCACGGCTATGAGTACACCCCCGCCTGCCCAACCCAGCGGGACGCCAACCGGAAAGGAGAACCAACGATATGAACACGAAGTCGCCGAGTATTGTTGTAGGAAACGCGGTGCCGACAACACCTTAGACGGCAATTGTTTTTCACGCCGGTGAAAAAACAACACGCGAAACGCTCCAAAAACATTCATATCTATGGATGTGTTGTTGATCTTGAAGAAAGAGAAAAATCTAACGTGGACTGAAATGTGCCAACCCAGGTGGTTCGACGTACCGTGTGGTGGAAGCACGAATATTTCCCTGACCCTCAAGGGTGCACGTCTGCGCCACGTACAGCTAGAGAGAGCGCCACATTGCAGCTCGGTGCCTCGGAACAAAGAGATGTCAATTCTGCGATGGTTATTCACTGACCTAGCGCCAGGTTTGCGTCGATCACGATTGAGCACATGGGGCATGTGTCTCAACTCAGAAATCAAACGTGCCCCCCTTTCTCCGTCTTTCCCTGGAGAAATATTGAGGTCTTCAGGAACAAGAAGGAACGAACGGCCCAATCAACCGGACATGACAGTCGCATTGCTCTCGGTTGCAGTATTTTCTTGCAATCCGACGGATATCTCCGGACGGTTGGAGACACCTGGGCGGACTTGTTTCATAACACACCGGCAGGGACATTAACATACGCAGTATTGAAGCATGAAGTCTTCCAGACACTCGGTAGACCTCGGAGCCATGGCGCGATCCATGGCGCGATTCATATCGCCACCAACAGATGTCAACATTCGAAATCCACATCGTTAGCCTTGTTAGACACGTGGAGTTTCTCGGTTGAGACCGTTTCTGTCTTTTATCCGGAGAATGCTTAGTCTCCTCCATGACCCGTCCCAGTTCATGGCATTTAGAAGTGTGTTGTGTTTTCAACCGCACTAAGACTGGCGTCTTTTCATTGGCCAGCCGGTTAGCGCGGTCGATGCTAATATTACTGACACACAGACAGACAGACAGACAGACAGACAGACAGACAGACAGACAGACAGACAGACAGACAGACAGACAGACAGACAGACAGACAGACAGACAGACAGACAGACAGACAGACAGACAGACACCCAGACAAGACAGACAGACACCCAGACAAGACAGATACACACCCAGACAAGACAGAAAGACACCCAGACAAGACATACACACAGATAGGTAGGCATCTACCACAATTGGACCATATTCTCTGGTCGTGTGATATCACTGCTAACCAACCACGATCCGTTCGTCCCCAATATGTTTCCGGTGATAAACTACTACCATCGAAAATACGTCGCCCACGTACTGGCGAAAGCACACTTGACAGATGTACACCCCTTATGTATACGCTACGCAACAGAAGGCCGCAGATAAAATCCAACAACCACGAATCTGTGGATCATTCATTCCCCACAGCAGCTTGTGCACACATTCATTCCTGCCTGGTGTGGCCCAATCATTGCTATACAGAAGCACCCGTTCCATCGTTCGCACACAAAGCTCCAACGATATTCACGCACATCCCTTTCGAATGAGAAAATGCGGCGACCTCTCCCTCCCATCGCGCATACACATTGGAGTAGTCACGAAACAACACATGAGAAGCACATCCACCCCACCGAAAGACGAAGTATGTCCGAATGACACACCAACCTTGTTGGCCATTACTGTAGACGAGTGATGGACGCTCCAGGTCGATAGTTCACGTGCACCGACACCCCTTGGTCACTCCTCTCTGCCCAAAGCAACCAACATGGGATTGCATGTGCCTGCTCTACGCGAGTTCATTGCACACACAAGAATCAATAAACAAACATGTTGCAGATATAGATTCGAATTGCACCAAACACGAGACCCGCCAGCTGCTGCCGGTGCTTGAATTTGCGGCAGAGTGTGGTCGGAGGGAAGCATGCCTGGAGCACGTGGTACTGCTGATTTTTTGCTGATCCTAATGCTGCCGTGGTTGTTGCTGCTTCCGCCACCCCCGGGACCCTAAGCACGCGTGTACTCTCTCCTCGATTCAGTGTGAAAACCTACGTTTTGCGTGTCCAATGGTGCGACCTTTCTTCAGTAGGTGTTAACCCTCTTTCCGTGAAACCCATTATCGCTCTCCCCTCCTACATAGTTTCAACAATTAGCACCCCACGAGCAGCTACTTGAACCGACAAAAGTCTTCCCGCTTGTTTCGGAAACGTCTACAATGCTGGATACACTCAAGCGCAGCGCGCTGGTGACACCAAAACGGTCGCCAGCTACGAGCTTTTCGACCTGCGTCCAACGAGGCCTATCCGTCCACGATCTCCAACAAAAACAAAGGTGATTCTGCAGCATACTGGAAACCGACAAACATCACAGAATCAGGAGACGTGAAATCCGCAAAATCATCGACCGAGAGAGCGTCATCGAGATCATCGTAGTCATTGAACGTCCAGAAGGCCGAGTTCTCGGAGGGGACGGTCACGCTGGTCTCCGAGGCCACGATGGCGGGCGGGCGTGTCGGCCTCCACGAAAAGGGCCGGCCCGGAGAACTCGAAGTACCCAAGGTAATACAGCGCGCTTCCCACGGAGTCACGGTTCGACAAGTCCCTGAAGCAGGCGGTAGCCCCGTTCGTGAAGCGGAGCTGCGCCCCCTCGCCGTTGTAGACAGCAACCCCAGAGCTCGCCGAGATGTCCTCGAAGCGGGAGCCACCCGCAACGTTCACCTCTCCAAGGTTGTATATGCCACCTCCTTGGCCTCCGAAGTCGTCGGTGATGCTCGTTTCCATTATCGTGACTCCCTCGCTGAATGAGACGGATCCCGTCTCGCTCACGAAGATGGCTCCTCCGGGACCCGGGGCGCTCTCTCCCGCACCGACGCTCTCACAACCCGTGAACGTCGCGTCTCCGTTCACGGTGAAGGTGCCGGCCGTCCGCACGCAGCCTCCGCTGTGCTGGTAGGACGCGTAGTCAGAATCCTCATCCGTCTCGTTGATGATGCCGACGTCCCGCATGACGAGGCCGTTCAAGAAGCGCACGGTAGAGCCTTGGCCGACGTACACGGCCCCGCCGTCGACGTTGTTTTCGACGCCTTCCTCTCCAATGAACTCGACGTTCGGCTCCCAGATCAGCTCCGCTCCGTCCGTGACGTCGAATCTAACGTTCGTCAGCGAGGAGCTGCTGAAGTAGGCGTCCACGCTCTCGGTCTAGTTCACCGTGAGCGTGTTCGATGTCATGGTCATGTTCGTGAAGGTCTCGCACTCGATATCCGTGACCGGATTCATTTCGACAAGCACGTCTTGAGTCTGGGTCAGCTCGGACGCGGCTTGGAGGTCCTCGCACGTCTCGATCAATCCATGGCCGACGCCCACGACCAGGAAGAGAGCTAACGACGAGAAAAATTTCGAACACATTTTCCTGGATGCAGCAGGAAAGATGAGATGCACGGGGGAGGATGGGCGCCGGCGGAGGGGAGAGGTTTGGATTGCGGTTGAGTTGGTGCCGTTGGCTGTGGGAGGAAATCCAAGGTACTGATGATAGATCGTGCAGCGACGATGTTAACAAAATGAGGAAAGCAACACAACAAGTCAAAGGAACCCTTAAACTTGAAATATCCCGACGTTAAACTATCTATGTGGAGTGCAGCCAGCCTGTGATGGGCGAGATACGGGAATGAATGATGTTAGTCGGCCGGTCACAGCCGAGAGAGAGAGAGAGAGAGAGAGAGACGAAACGCGTGATTGATAGTGTTAGATATACTCGTAGCTTTTCATGATGGTTGAGCATGGGGCATGGATCTAGCATGATGGTTGAATATGGGGCATGAGTCTACGGAGGTTATTGTTGGTAGATTGCGGGGGAACAGGGAGTTTCTACTTGGTTTACTCGGAGATTCTGTGGGTGATCGAAATTGCGTGATGGATGGGTGTGGTTGTGCACTTCTCTCTGGTGGTGGGAATCCGGTTTCCACTGCCCTCTAATACAAGACTTTCCTATGTCGGCCCTCACTGGCCGAGCTGCCTTTCTCCACACACCTACAAGCTTCGGCCTACCCGGTTCACCCAACGCGCTAAATAGCGTGAGGACGGCTTTGTCGGCGGTGATCGGGTACAAGTCAGCGAGAGATTGGTAGCACGGTTGGGCAGCTGCATGCGCGGTTGACAACACCCAACCAGACGAAGAGGCCACCAACGGCGAGGGCCTTGACACAGCAGCGTCCTAAGACCTACAGCAGCGCCAGCTTCAGCTGCACCCCGCCATATACTGGGGTCGTAGGCCCGCTCAGGCACGTGATAACGTTTCAGTTTTCGACTGGACTGTTTATTTTGACACACCAATGCGGTGATGCTGTACTTACTGTGCAGTGCGGCACTGCCGTCAAACTCCGACTCCATCTCTGTCTAAACGCCGCATTGCGCCGTGCGGTACTGCCGTCGACTCGTCACTTTCTCTGGTCTAATCGCGGCAATATGTCGCGCGGTACTGCCGACAGACTCTTACCTAACTCTTATAAATGGCGGTTGATAAACCCGCGTTACAAGGCAATAGCTCATGCCAGCTAGAAATTGATGATACGATATGTGTAGCATGCTATTTGAAATGTTTTTGTGCGACTTAGTAGAATGCTGAGAGTGACGAGGTTTTCTAGTGTCTGAGTCTTCCTGACAGACGTGATGAGACCAACTTTCTCTCCCCGGCAAAATGCGTGATCAACGTTTTATCTGGGCTCTTTCGGGCGGCAGGCTTACCCTGATCAAAATTGTGTGATCAACGTTTTTTCTGGACTCTTTTTTGGGCGGGTTTAGCCTGGTCAAAAAACGTTTGATGTCTCGGTTATGTCAGCGAATGCCAGAGACGTGTCAAGTATCAACAACGTGCAACATTGGTATCTCCACGTTATTCCTGATAACAATTGCACAATGCAGACGAAATGCTGATATCTGAAGGTTGTTATACTTTTGTCTTGAGGTTACTATTGTTGTGAAACTGCGGTTCTAAGTTGATAATGTTTTGACGTAGGGTTTATTACCCTTGTCATGACATGGAAGCTGCTGTATTATTATTTTGCGACAGAGGACAACAATAATCAACTTCCGTTTCAGGACGATATTCAACTACTTTTTGAGTGGCGATATCGCAGTGATCGGTAGTTTCAGACAAACCGTTCCACGAGTAGGGTCGAAGATGCTGCATGTATTGCTTTCTCTGCTGCAGTCACTACTATTTCAGAACCAGGGGGACTGTTCGCAGTATGTGAGTAGCGCTGGTTTGTTCGGAACTGATCTGCCGCGATCTTCCCCTCCGAACGCGCGACCTGCCCTGCACCACCGCCGAGTCAATCCTCTGGGAGCGACAATTATTCTTCCCCCACTTCAGGCGAACGCAAACTTCCAAGCTCGAACCGCGGCCAGCCGGAAAAGATGAAAGGCGAGAGGCGACCGCGGCGGAGGCGAACGAAATATCCGCGCGGGGGGGGAGAAGCAATGGCTTGGGCAATGGGGTAAGCGCTGGAGCTTGATGCGCCGGCAAATGTAGGGGTTTCGAGTGCTTTTGGTTTGGTATTGGATGGGAGGATTCACGAATGTTTTCTTGTTGTTTTGGTATTGGACCGTTTTTTGGCTTTAGGATTTGCGAACGTTGTTTTGGCATTGGAAGTGATTTGGTTTTGGTGGTGGCTTCCGGATTTGTTTGCAGGAGGATTGTTTTTCTTGTGTTTTCCCGACTAGATGGATTTTGAATGTTGCTCTTTTGGTTTGTCCTTCTGACTCCAGCCCCTCCTAAAAGCAGGGGGGAGGATCTCCCACCGTCGGAGGCGCGTTGTTATTTCGAAAGGAATTTCTGCAGCAGTTTCTAGAGTGAAGCAATAGAGAAATTTTTCATGTTTTCCTGTGGAAACGCTCTTACCGCTGAACAAATATTTGGGGATGGATGTTGTTCAATCGGAAATTGAGAGTAGGATTCATACCCAGCCGCGTTTTACCAGCGAAGTAAAACGTGAAGCATGAACGTTTATCCTGTGGGAAGCTTGTTTTGTCTTGGTAGGAATTGTAGGTGGATGGATATGGTCGGAAGCATAACAAAGGCGATTTTTTCCAGGGAGAGATCCGTGTCTTGGGAAAATATTGATGAAGAATTCCATTTTTAATGCTTTAGGTTGTGCGGAGGATAGAAGTACTTTGCGAATGTCGTTGCGGCGAAGCGCCGAGAAAGGATGGACCAGAAGAAGACCGTTTTGCAGAGAAGAAGTGAACGCGATGAGCAGACATGTTTTGGTGCAGGAGTGTTTGCATTCTTATTGGTTTCGCCTCATTGTTTGTCTTGGAGAGAATAGGCACCACGTCTATATATACTAGAGTTTGTGTGTCGGGGGATTTTCATCGACTTGCCGTATCATTACGATGCATACGAGCAGGCGGGCTGTTAGATATACTCGTAGCATAGCATAATGGTTGAGTATGGAGCATGCATCTACGGAGATAGATTTTCTTAGATTGCTGGGGAACATAGAGTTTCTTCGGAGTTCAATCGGTGATCGAAATTGCGTGATGGATGGGGTTTGGTTGTGCACTCCTCTCTGGTGGTGGGACTCCGGTTTCCACTCCCCTCTAATACAAGGCTTTCCTATGTCGGCCCTCACTGGCCGAGCTGCCTTTCTCCACAAACCTATGAGCTTCAGCCTACCCGGTTTACCGGACAGATATCGGAAGACGAGGTGCAGGTAGAAAGTTACAAAGGAGGTGCCTGAAGACCTGTTTAAATTTTGAAAGTTGCATCGAAATTGAGCACCCAACTTGGATGACCCTAATTGGCTTTCTAGTTTTCAGCAATGAAGGGGTTTGTGCCACGAAAGTCCCAACACGTAGCCCCCAGATCCTCACGATCAAATGCTGCTGCGATTATGTACGCATATGCCTACGATGTGTTCCTCTGACAACTGAATTTCTCCCCCTGCTACCATTCATTGCAACAGAGCTGGTTTCGACGGTGGTGGGGATTTGCTGTTTTTCCTCCGTGTGGTTGCCGGGTATTATGGAAGTTGAATGTAGGATAGTAGTAAAGAATGGTAGATCAGATCGGGATCCGGATCAGGCCTTGTCGTCGGTATTACGACTTTTTGCCTTGATCTTCTTTCGTTTTGGGTTTCGATCCGGTGATTTATTGTAGGTTTGATGTTTTGACGCCGCCTGTTTCTCTTTGTTATAGCCCGAGTCTATTCAATTCTCCACCTTCGTTATTGTCTGGTCCAACCGATCGCCTTGCGACGCATCGAGTGAGAGGTGTGGGAGGGTAAATTGTGGTGTGTTGCATCGACGTTCTCATTTTCGGGTCTAGGCAATGAATTGTCAAGCTTCCCGGGATGTTGTAAGTTTCTACGTTGTGCATGAGAACCTCCAGGGAGGGTTAATGTGATCGGGTTAGAATGTAGGGAAAACAGCAGCGAACGGTTGATCGGGCTATTTCCTAGAGGAAAGTGCGGGAGATGTACCTCGCGATCGAAGGTTGAAGCAGGAAACAGGACCTTTAAACCCCTTTACTCGTAACCAATGTACAGTAAGCACTGCTGTCGCACAAGGGTCATGGGCGTTCCAGGTTGCACACTGCGTTGGCAATCCGTCTGCTGTACACGTGGGGCACTCACAAATCTCGTTATTCTGTCATTGATTACCCATACTGCTGTGGGAACTTCTGATACGGTACAATCGGAATTTTGTTAAAACAACGCATCCAAAGGCAAAGCACGGCAGAAGGGGTGGGTAGGGAGAGGAACCCTTCTGTGTGACCACGGGTTGGAGTATACGGCAAAAAACAATGCTGCGAGCGCTGATTTGAAGTGAAGCAAACAGAAACTCCTCTGGTTGTTGATCTTCAATCTGGGCGGCTACTTGCTGCTCGCGAGGTGCTACCCTTGAATCAGATGTCCAAACAAGCGAAAATGAGCAAGGGGTAACATTACCAGCAGCAGCAGCAGCAGCAGTGTAGGTGGCTCCACAGGTTCTGCACAAGGAAGACAAATGAGTCGCTTTTGTCACTCACCGCGCGACTCTATCTTCTTGTAGGGGAGTCTCTGGCCAAGGCTCCGAATTGACAGCTCCTATGGTCGTTCACGGCTGTCTGAGTGGTCAGTATCGGAGTGTAGGCAGGCGGGGTGCTCTCAAATGTGGCCCGACAGTGACAGACAGGGGATCTTTACACCGAACCGCAGGCCCCTCGGGCCTCGTTAATTCTGCGAAATGATGACCAAAAGCGAATTCTCAACGCTCATAGGCGCCGCAATAGGCCATTGACTGTAGCAGTATTTTTCACACCCCAAATCGGCAACTTGACGCCTCTCTGTCGCTGATTGTCCCGTCGTGTAGTTTTGAGTCAGTGCTCACCACAGCACTACTGCCGGGAGCTCCAATCCATGGTCATACAACGGGGATTCCCCCCCCTGAGCTTCCCTCCTGCTGCGGTACTTTCTTTCGACTACTAACGCGAGAAGAGTGCAGCGCCTATTCCCTCAAAGTGTACACTCGAGCGGAAGCGAGAGAATGACTCCCTCTTTTTTGATGCTGCTACAGTGAAGAGAGGTGAAGAAATGTTTCGCCGATGTGTACAGCAGTACTGTAGGCACCCATTCAGATGCCATTTGCCCCACTTTCCCGATTTTCCGTTCCATCTAATTCAAGAACATGCGCAGTGATTTATTCCCGAATAGCCGCCTCCCACCCACCCCTTTCTTGAAAGCGGTGATGGAGACCGGCTGATTGTCATCGGAGTGTCATTTCATATACAACATGAAACAAAAAGATAAGAATACAATTTGCAGTCATATTGGAAAGTCCGTGCGGTAGCGAGCCATATTGAAACTCTTTGTGCTCATCCCCTCCATCCCATGGCACATCGTAACGAGATAACCGTTGACCTCGCAAGGTTCGACTACCTGCCTAAACTGATGAATCCCTCATCATCGCGTCACAGAAGAGGCCAGTTTCCCTGCCAGTTTCCCTGACAGCCTACCTGCCAGTCAGTTTGCCTGCCAGCCTCCTGCCTTCGCGAACATCCCACAACAACAGCCTCCCTGCCGGCCTATCTGCCTGTCCGTTTGCCTGCCAGCCTCCTGTCTTTGCGAACATCCCACTGGAACATCGAAACTGAATTACGCTGACCGCACAACAAATAGGCAAATCGAGGTCACTGCTGCGCATATCACAACGGAGCCAACGGAGCTTGACAGGGGGTCAGCGAAGCGGGAGTCACAGGGGGTACCTCCTGAAACAATTCCCGCCGCAGTAAACACGACACCCCCACCAATTCAAACACGACATCAGACACAGCAGAGCAGCGCACACCTTCTTCTCCACACTCAAGCCCCCACCCCCAACCCGAACGGATCGATGCCACCACGGCGTATGCATATGATTACGCGTGCTTCAAAGTCGCGTGGAGCAGCAGTTGGCTTGAGCAACGCTGCCGGGTCTTTACAGACCAGGTCCGGTTCCCGCCGCGGCAACAACAAACGCCCGCAGCAGGCGCTCGACTCACTCACAATACCTGGGCTGTTCCCGATGCTCGATGATGCGGTTGCCGGTGACATCCTGGCCTACCTCCCTTGCAGTGATCTCGGTGCCAGGTGAGCGGCTGATTTCGAAAGGGAGATTGCCATGTTTCTGGTCCAACTACAGTGCAATGTAGGCGTGTGCCCACTGCTGCTGGAATGAAACTCGAGACAGAGCGTGCTCGCGATGACTACGGAAACGATTGCTGTTTGGATGCTGTTGCAAGTTGTCATCATAGCAAAGTCTGGGAATGACTGTTTGGACATCATCGGGGCTTCTCCAAATGATGGCCAACGTGCTCCTCACATGGTGTTCCGGGGGAATACCCATGACACATGACGATGTGGTACCCCCCTGTTTCTTCACGGGCCCTCCCTCCCGCTCCTATCCCAACGGTCAAATTTCAAAATTTGAAACATTCCATGCATAGCAACCTGATCAGCAAGGCGTGGTTGGCACCCAACAAGAACGAGTCACTCTGGCGCCCGTTTCTTTCTACGGTGGATCCCATCTCGATCTTAGGGCCAGCTAAGCTTTCGGAGCTCGCTGAGCAGTTCACGTGCCGACAGGTGGGAGAAATTCAATGTCTGTGTACATTCTTACTGCACCAAGGTGTTCAATGTTGGGACGTTTCATTCACGGCGAAGTAGAGTGAATACTGAGAAGTGCTGAAAGCTGGAGTCAATGTTGTATGCGCGCGCTCTGTCGATGTTGGTATTGTATGATAGTAGCGTCCGACCCATCCGTCGCGCTGAGAATATTTCCAGCCTTGGCGACAGTGAAGGCGAGACAGGCACTTCAAACTGCCACCACTGCAGCATTACGCCGTAAATGACTCCCGGTCATCCTTGTCAGTGCACAGCTTTAGGTTTCACTTCTATTTCGCCGCCATGTTTTTCCCATCACACCTAACCAACAAAGTTTTATCTTATGCGCCAACGCAACGCTGACAGGTTGTGACTCAGCTTTCCCTTCGCTTATGCTCGCTGTGCCGGGAGCCAACGAGCGGGTTCTTCACTTTGACGTGCTCCAGGGTGTGCGAGTCCTGCTTCGAAACGGATGCCCGGGCCACGATGTGTAGCCTTAGGTGTGCACCGTCTAACGCTCTTGGTTGCACAACTTGCGTTTTGTCCTTGTACCAATCACAGCACACTATTGTTTGAGCAACGTGATTTTTCACCACTGGCCGCCACGCTGAACGATGGACACGGTCATGTACTCGTTGATCAATCTCAAGACGTTCCCTCCAACAACTCCGGAGGTAGCTCAGATCGAACTGCAATATCAAATGACACAGCCCATCTCGAATACGATACTGACAAACCAATAATGGACTCGAACAACCGTTGTTAACGATTGGTATGTGGCTCCGGCACACACCCAAGAAGCGCGAGTACTCCGGGTTCATTCTTTGTGCCTCGCGCAGAATGGAACTCTTCACCCACTCTTAACATCGCTTTTTACGATAAGCGGGCACGCCGCCATCCATTCTTGAAAACTCTACACACAACGAATGCGCATGCCACACCTTGCTCTTCCACTAAAACGATCGCCGACCCCTTCCACCCGGATGTCAATCGCCCCGTTAGCTTCGCGAAGGCGCATTTTCTTCTCAGCAACTCTCAGGCGGCCCGGATTCCCACTCTGCGCGTAGACGACGCCGATGAGACAGGTTTGGTCGACCACCACAAAAGCATTACACTGACGACGTGCAGCGCTGGCAAGGCCTCCGCCCTCGCCAGGTTCGTAGGAGGCCTCGCCGGCTGCTTTCATCTTGTTGGGAAGTTCTTGGAAATGAAGGCGATTGGTGAAGATCGAAAGTACAGCAGTACGACCTCGATGATGAAAACTACTGTGTTAACTTGCGGATGGCTAGTAAGGGGCTACGGCGAAACAAAAGTAGGTACATAAATTCTTGTTGATTGCTCAGTCAGGATGGTTTGAGGAAACGTTTCACGACCCCCACTGTTGGCCCCATCCGTCTGATGACCTCACTTGGTCCTGCAGCTGTTGCCTTGAGGTGGGTAGTCCGCAAGCAGTTCGCATGCTACGGCAGATGATTTTGGTTGGACATGAGCTCGTCCTTCCGGAAGGCGTAAGTCTCTTTGCTTGAATGTGTATGTGTGCTTCAGCGTACCAAAACCGAAACAGCTATAAGCAATACCGCTCCTGCTCTAGCTTCAGCGAGTAAAGCACGAGCATGATTGAAGCCGTTTGAGAACGAGCACAGCAGTGATATACAACTCGTGCGTACAGCGCATGCATGCAGCCCGTGGGGGTGATTCAAATTGGCCCTTGACACCCAATCCAACCAATCTATGATCAGGTGGGGCTCGGAGGAAGGTTTTCAAGCCGAGATGACCGCCAGGAAGGTCAAGGCGGAGGCCGCTCATCGAGCCCGCGTCGCGGCCTACGAAATCACTCAGCAGCAGAGCACGGCCAAAAGTCCTTCCCTTTCCCGTGAGGGGGGCGGGGAAGAAGACTCAACATCGACATCACCTCCCGCCGAGCCATCTCCGCTCGAGAAACCAAAACGCTATCCTTCTACACCTCGCATTTGCCGTCTTAGCCGTGAAACGAACTACGTCGCATCGAACCAGCAAGAGGGCCATGGCGTCCGAGGAGAGAAGTATGGGTTCTATCGGATTGTCAACGACGCGTTCTTCGACGCTGGTCCGACGGTGCGCACGCCGAATTTTAGAGTCAGTTTATGAACTCTATAGAACTTCGATAGAAGCCGAAATCAAACCATTAGACTAGTCAGCGCTGACTAGTCTAATGGTTTTGGTTTCGGCTTCTACAACTGGTGTACAAAGCTCTGTTTCAACACAATCGATCTCAGAGCTGTAGTATTCAGATTTGATAGCCGGTTGCCGCTTGGTTGCTAAAAACATCTTCGCCCATTCCTGATACCGAAGATATGCTTGTGCTTGCCGGGCACGTGGCTTGGAATTGCGGTAGCATGACAGGGACATAAAGTCTCCTAGAGAGCGTCGCGACTGCCATTGGTCTATCCCTTCCCAGAAGACGAGACGACTTATGTATGTACCCGAACGATGGGTGTATTGAAGATGGCATCTAAAGATCAATCTCGTAAATATATGCAAGGAGAGGGGTCGTGCGAGATGGATAGAGTTACTCTTGCAAGGAGTAGGAATCCTCTCTTCGTGTGCACCAGAGATAGATGAGAGTATTTATTTCATCCCAGTGGGAGATGAGATGCCGTCATACACGCCCCTCGCATGACTTTGCGGAGACCGACGATATCCCGAACGAATGTCTTCTTGTACCTGCATCAGATTGCCATCAGCTGCGCGACATCATCTCCAAGCCCTCACGGACCGAACACAAGCACCAACACGAGCAACGACGATGACCTCGACGAGAACGTGTGTGACGTGACGTGCAGTGCGTGTTCCTCCAACTCGTACGCCCGCTTCCACACCATGACCGAATCCGAGTCGTACTGCCCATGGGACGTTCAAGGGTACGAGAGGGAGAGAAGGGGCCGGGTGTTCGTCGAGGCGCTGAAGACAGCCAAGGATGGCACGACCATCAAGGTCTGTACACGAATCACGGTGGCCGGCAACATTTTCTCCGGAGCCGTCAGGATCGTTGGCACCTCTCGCGGCCGGCTCGAGCTGCAGGATGGCGCTCTCTTTGTGAGGAACGCATCCAGTGTATGTACCCAGCCAAGGTTTTGTTCGGCAGTGAAACGTACCTGATGCGAGCGTGAGAAAGATGATACATTCATCCGGGTGCTGTCGTATTGAAGCCCCACGATTTTCCCCCTAAACGTCATGCAACAAACATCGTTCTACCACCACAATCTGCGATCTCGACCATGAAGTTGGATAGGAGACAAAGACGATGCAATGTACAAAATGTGCTCGCTGGTCACAACACTGCAAAGTTGTGCGGTGGAGGCCGAACGCGACAATATCAATATCTCTCAGTGTTGCTGTACTACAGTATCCAGCACGATGGCGTGAGCAGTACTGCTGATCGCTTAACGAACCGTCGCCCCGGTGATTTCTAGACAGTAGCCCTCTTTACGGGCTCCCACACAATCTTGTATATGGATTCACTGTTATAAAAGTGAATATTTGACTGATATAACAGTGAGTTGACTGTTATAACAGTCGGCTCACTCCTATAACAGTCATCATTATTTCACAGTTATGACAGTCAGTTCATTCACTTTCATAAGAGTCAGCTGACTCTTATGAAAGTGAGGTGTTAGTTCACACACTGTTATAATAGTCAGCTGACTCTTATGAAAGTGAGGTGGGTGCACATTACTAACAGTCAGTTTGGGGACTTTTATAAATGTGAAACGACTATCAGCTGACCATTATGAAAGTGAGGTGTCAGTTCAAACACTGTTGCTACGGTCAGCTGACTCTTATGAAAGTGAGGGTGGGTGCACATCACTAACAGTCAGTTTGGGGACTTATATTAAAGTAAACGACTGTCGTGTAAGTCACCTTTAACAGCCAGGCGGTAAAAATGACTTTGATTTTGGAGCAGTTCTGCAGCTCTCATCAAGAAACGGAACGATGGGACGAGCACATACTTGCCCAAGCGCATCACTCTTATGAAAGTGATAAATAGTCGCTGTTATATGGGTGCTCCTCACTTTCATAACAGTGCTCCTCACCGTTGTAAGAATGACAGTTCACTGTTATAACAGTGAATCCATTTACACGATAATGTGGGAACCCCCCACTTTAGGAAATACCATCGGTACCGGGTGGACACGAAGAGATTATCGCCGAAGTCTGTTTCCTTCGAATGTATTCACGCTGCTTCCGCAGCAACTGGGTTTCAAAAGCCATCCACAGTCTTAGCGCGCGTCCCACCTTCTATGCGAAAGGGAATAGTGCGACAGTACGGGCCCGCAGATAAGAAACGTCACAATCGGGTCGAGCCTCAATCCTGTATTTTGGGTCCAACGACTAGGCGAAGTCGTCCACTTTTTACAAGGCATTTCTTATTCCTTTGGACTATCCTCCTATGTAGGTGTCTTTTTTCTTTTTTCGTGTATTTTCTTATTCGCTTAGAATACAACAACACACCAAACGGTCATGCCGCAGTGACCAGATAGAAAGATCGATGTGGCGAAACTATCCACTCTCCCTCCTGGGAAGAAAAATGCACTGTTCAGCTAGGTAGGGGAATGGGAGCACGGAAGGAGCAGCAGTGGGACGTTTCACATTGGACACGCTCCTCCACCTACCCCGTGTTTCTTATGTCGTGGGGGTATCGTACAATCATCTTTCTTATTGGGACATTTGCTACGTTGTGGCCGAGACTAACCTGTGTTTCTTAGCCCATTTTTCATATTTTTCGTAAGAATTTGAGCGCAGTTTTTTTAACAGAATTCCCGTACTGTATTGTGTCCACGAGATAAACCCAAACGAGATAGTGTATGGGTAAGTGCCAACACGCTATCGAGTCGTGCTTGGTTGGTGGCGTGCCCCAAGAGAATATTCGAGCCTACAGTGTCTATTGTTCCAGTACATCGGAGGGCAGATGCAAAAAGCAAGATTCACTCCATACTGTAGACCTCGTGCTTTTGCCAGAGACATGTAGCCAGACGTGCCCGACTCGTGACATCGAATATTTGTCTAACTGGTACCCCGATACCCTCTGTGGGGTTTATTTGTGATTCGCGAACGGACCCATCGACTTCAGCTGAGGGAACCATGCATTTTGAGAGGCCTCAGCTTGAACCGCATGGCGCACGTGTTAGATGAGGCATTCATGGACCACTTTGGCGACGAGATCGAGGACGAATTGCCGATGCTCACAGGCCCGGCAGTGTTCATCGGGGCCGACGCGCTGCTGCAAAATTGCACGTGAGAAGGGTGCTATGAAGTCGTGGTTGAATGAAGACGATGCGCAAGGGTTTGCTTTGAGAAGGTCAAGTGCGACGTATGTCCCAAAGGTAGCGGTGTGACGGGAGCGATGTACTGTTAGTGCCGCGTATCTTGTCCTAATGAGACATGATTCACATGCTGCTTTCCGTCAAAGTGCGCTCTACATCCTTAGTACCCTCGGCATCATGGCAAGAGAATGACATAATAACTGTCTTTTGAAACCTATCAAGGAGACCCCATTTGGTGTCCCATCTTTCGTTTTCTGACACTTGGCTTACCACGACCGGTAATATCCGAAACATCTGGCTCCCTGTGTGCTGACAATGACGAGTATACAGGCCTTCATTGATTGACTTTACACGCACACACACGCCGACCCACAGTCTTTCTCGCACAAATGCCCTCAACAGATTCGGTGGGTGCCCGCTAGGCTCGGGCGTGGAGCTGAAATTTGGGCGACTCGTGGCTCGCGGCAACACGTTCCAGGATTCGACGGCCGGCCTGGTAGTGGACCCACTGCCAGAAAATTCCCACGGCCGCAAAACGACCGTCCACGTGATACGCAACCACTTCGTTGGATGCGACTCATGGTAAGACATACGCTGTGGAGACGTGGTAGATTTTGCGAAAGCCTGTCGCTGTACAATGTTGTGACTGGGCGAAGCTTCCAGAGAAACCGTGGTATACGTAGGCAGTAACCGATCACCGCGTTACAGGCACGCGGGCGCAGTAGCGCATACCAAATTTAGATCAAGAGTGGCGGATGGGAAGCGCCCGCGAGACGGCCCTGCTTCGTATTCACTCGAAGGCGGTGATTGGTGCGAAGCGATAAGTTTGTGACGAATCCATGCCAATGGCGGCTAGTGTGGGTAGCCTACACGGACTGACTAGAAACCAGATTCGATCCATGCGAGAGTATGCAGTAGGTTGGGGATCGGTCCAGATACTGGTCGTGCGGCAGGATGCTTGGTTTGAAACAGTGGGCGGGTCGTCATCGCAACGGATGGTGATGTGTTGCGTATGCCACATGACCTCGTCGCTAGTTTTGAATTTCTTGAAGGAATCCATGAGTATCACTCGTCAACGCCGCCTACCATGGTGATCCAGCTCGAAATCATGACGACTCACTTCCCGCCGGGAATCTCTTTTTGTCTCTTTTCTCACTTTTTCTCGACCCGATGACCAGGGGCATTGGGAAAGGGCCGGCCCGTCACCACCTACAGGACAACGACGCCGTTATGAGAACCAACACTTTCTCGGCCAACGGTGACGGTGCAATCCGTGATTTCTACGCGGATTGACCGCCAGGGACTTGACCGTAGTGGGCAGCAGTAGAGATGGAGTCATGTATTTCTTCACGAGAGGACGCTGGATTTCATTTGTCATGGGGCTCGCCCCTCCAAACCTGTCCAGGCCACCCCGTGTTGCCTACAACACACGCATGAAAATGACGGCGGAGCCCCATCGGTGCATGGGGCGGTAGATTTCAACTCCGATCGGCCTGTGGCCTCAAGATTGCATACTTCAGTACGGCGCCAGAGAGGTTTGTTTCCGGTACGAAAGTTCTCCCTACCATGGGTCGAGGTGGGAAATCGCGTTCCTGTTCTGGCCATCCGACCTCCGTCAACTTCAAAGGATACATGCGAGTCGATTGTATCTCAGTTGCAGCCAGAACAACTTCATTCCGGTGCCCGCGTCTTTGGAGGCAAATATCACATGACATTTTGAGCACTGCATGCGGATGATATGTCGTGGCTTGTACAAGGCCAACGACATGAAGAGCGAGCGGACTCTTTCGACGGTAGTCATCAGATTATTCGTTGGTACAGGCATGGGGCGATTTTTCGTGGAGTAATTTTGTGTGAAATGATCCATGGGATGGACCTTTGCCGACTCAGGTGCGGCGCTATTAGCCCCACGACCGCGGGAGAGATCGAACACGCATCGGGCCTGGGAGGAGCGCTGAGAGAGCGAACTGCTGTTCGTATTAGATTCGTCCCCCAATTGTTTCGGAAGGTCTGATTCGCCGGATATGAGCAAACGGCCTTTATACACGAAAGTGTCAGAAAGTAGGCTCGCCTTGTTTCACATATGCCTTGGCAGCCCATCTTCACTTCCTTGCTAGGCAAAGTTCACATGTTTCGCTCGAATTTTTCCCACTACATCCTTGTGAAGCACCCCGGACAGACGGAATATGGCCCCCAAACGTGGGATCCACATATCCCCATGTCCTTATCCTCGGTATGGCAGAGATCGCAGCGAGTGACAGACTTGCGTATTCAAAGCTTAACCGACCAAAGTTTGCATTCATTATGTGCTATCACAGAACATGGGCATGAATCCTCGGGACCAATCAGACAACTGCGGGCACCAATTACAAATAGTCTATTGCAGTCATTCCTGCCTGCGTTCCTCCCAGCGGAGTTCAGAACGCGAGTTCCAAATTGTGATTTTCAAACACCCTCGACGCGCACACTGAAATGCGCTGACCGTGCATAGACGGAGCGTGGCAGTGAAACCGTGAAATGCCTTTGCATACATTCTGGACAGGGGGCCTGCGAAGCGGGGTTCACCGGGGGTACCTTCAAATCATATATTCCCGCCGCATGAAACACGACACCCCCACCGTTCGAAACACGACATGAGACACACCAGCCAACACCGTGAGCAGCGCACCTCTTTCTCCGAACTCAACCCTCCCCCCCTCACCCGAAGGGATCGATGCCACCGCGACGAATGCATATGATTACGCGTGCCTCAAAGTCGCGTGGAGAAGCAGCTGGCTTGAGCAACGCTGTCTCGTCTCTACAGACCAGGTCCGGTTCCCCCGCGGCAACAACAAACGCCCGCAGCAGGCGCTCGACTCACTCACAATACCTGGGCTGTTCCCGATGCTCGATGATGCGGTTGCCGGCGACATCCTGGCCTACCTCCCTTACAGTGATCTCGGGGTCAGGTGAGTGGCTGATTTCGAAAGGGAGACTGCCATGTGTGTGGTCCAACTACAATTTAGGCATGTGCCCAGTGCTGCTGGAATGAAACGCAAGACAGAGCGTACTCGCGATGGCCACGGAAACGATTGCTGTTTGAATGCTATAGCTAGCTGTCATCATAGCCTAGTCTGGTAATGACTGTTTGGACATCATCGGGGCTTCTCCAAATGATGCCGAACGTGCTCCTCACATGGTGTTCCGGGGGAATACCCATGACATATGACGATGTGGTACCCCCCCTAGTTCTTCACGGGCCCTCCCTCCCGCTCCTATCCCAACGGTCAAATTTCAAAATTTGAAACATTCCATGCACAGCAACCTGATCAGCAAGGCGTGGTTGGCGCCCAACGAGAACGAGTCACTCTGGCGCCCGTTTCTTTCTACGGTGGATCCCATCTCGATCTTAGGGCCAGCTAAGCTTTCGGAGCTCGCTGAGCAGTTCACGTGCCGACAGGTGGGAGAAATTCAATGTCTGTGTACATTACTGCACCAAGGTGTTCAATGTTGAGACGGTTCATTCACAGCGAAGTAGAGTTGAATATTGAGAAGCTTACCTTCTCCACCTTAGATGGTAAGCAGGTGCTGAAAGCTGGAGTCAATGTTGTATGCGCGCGCTCTGTCGATGTTGTTGCTATCTCCGATCGACGCTTGAAGTATTTCCAGCCTACGCCACAGTGAAGGCGAGACAGGCACTCCTCAAGTGACACCACTGTGAAACTGTACGCCTTTCATATCGATCTGTGGTCGTTTTCATCCGTGCAATAGGTGCTGTCATTTTATTGTGCCGTCTATGCCCGACCTGACAGGTTGTGACCCAGCTTTCACTCCCCTTACGCTCGCTGTGCCGGGACCCAACGAGCGGGTTCTTCACTGTGACGTGCTCCAGGGTGTGCGAGCCTTGCTTCGGAACGGACACCCGCGTCAAGATGTGTAGCCTCAGGTAAACTCCCGTCTACCGTTGTTGGTTGCGGCTATTGATATTTGTCCTTTGCCAACACAACGCAAAATCTTGTTTGAGCAACGAAGAGATTCAGTATGGGTCGCCGTGCTGCACAATGGACAAGGGTTGGCCATGACTTATGTTTTCTTTATGTAGTCGATTGGTCAACTGGAATTCCCTCCAGTACCAGATGATAAAGGCCTCCTTGAGCACGATCCTACCGTTGCTTGGTTCAAGCGGGCCGAATTATTATGGCATATATGGCATGGTCGCCGGACTCGACCAGCCGCTAATCATCACATTTATGTGGCTACATCACGATCCAACCCCGTCTTGTTCATTTTTTTTGCCCGGACATGATGGGTATTCTTCACCCACTGCTAGTTTGCAAAAGGCTGGGACACGGCTAACCATTCTTGGAAACTCTGCACGTAACAGAAGCGCATACCACATGTTGCTTGGTCCAATGCCCCACGACAACCATTGATTGCCTGCCGCCCACCCGGTTCTTTCACATGTATCGCCCGATAGTTTCGCGAAGCACCATTTTCTTCTCAGCAGCTCTCAGGCGGCCCGGCTTCCCACGCTTCATGTAGACAAGGCCTATGAGACAGGCTTGCCAGGGGTGGAAAGATTCAGCCACAACAAGAGAAGCATCACACGGACGACGTGCAGCGCTGGGAAGTCGTCCGCCTTGGCTAGGTTCGTTGCAGGCCTATTGTGCGACTGTCTGGTTCTCTCATTGTGGAGCTCGAAAATTATGATTATTGCCGGATCGAACATGTGTAGCTGGGTGACCTTGGGCACATCGCGCTATCAGTGATGGCTGCTGTTCAGCAGCTCGATGATGCTGACGATCCAATGTTAACACCAACACGTAGGTACGCTCGTGTTAAACACTCCGTCGGCAAGCGTAGAGGAAAAGTTTCACGATGCCCTCTACAAGTCCCATTGTCTGTATGCTCCGCCCGTGATGGCGTACAGTAGGACTACGTGAGGTCTTCCTCTGGGTCCATATGCTATCGGCAGATTTTTCGATGTTTTGCGCGGGGGTTGACCTTGTCTTTGCGGTAGCTCATCCGCTTATGCTTTGCCTGTGCCTGTGTGTGAGTGTACGAAAGCTCAAACCCCAAGCAGAAACTGCAATCGATGCAAGTTTCAGAGCGTGAAACAAGTTGTGGCAGGGCGAACGATGGCGCAACTCATTTCTGTATAGCACAGCCCATGAGCGATGTCGAACACATCGGTGCAACAACCAACTCTAACCAGTGTACTCTCAGGTGGGGCTCGGAAGAAGTTTTCCAAGCGGAGATGAGCGCCAGGAAGGGCAAGGCGGAGGCTGCACATCGAGCTCGCGTCGCCGCCTACGAAGCCGCGCAGGAGAGCATGGCCGGACGTGCCCCCCCCCTCCCCGAGACGCCGTCGGGGAAGAAGATTCGACATCGACATCACCTTCCGCTGAGCCATCTCCGCTCGAGAAACCAAAGCCCTACCCGTCCGCCCCTCGCATTTGCGGCCTTAGCGACGAAACGAATTTCGTGGGAGCGAACCAGCAAGAGTACCACCGCGTCCGAGGCGAGAAGTATGGGTACTATCAGATTGTCAACGACGCCTTCTTCGACGCTGGTCCGACGGTACGCGCGCCGCGTTGTGGTCAGTTTATGAGTTCGTGTAGCACTGTCTCACCACAGAATCAATCCTAGAGCTATTTAGATTTGGTAACCGGTATGCCACTGGGTTGCACAAATGATCTATGCCCATTCCTGACACCGAAGATTCTAGTGCTTGCCGGGCACGTGGCTTGGAATTTCAATAGCATCGCAGGGAAAGATAGTCCCCCAGGAGAACGTCGCGATGGCCATTGGCCGATCCCTTCCCAGGTAACGGCACGACTAAATATCAAGACGGTGGGTGTTTTGAAAATGACATCTGAAGATCGATCTCTCGTATCTGGAAGGAGGGTGCTCGTGCAAGATGGGGCTATTCTTCCAAGGCGTAGGAACCGCCTCAGTGTGCACCATGGACGAGAGTACTTTCATTCCATGAGGAGGTCGACGATGCCATCATCGCTGGACAATCACTGACGGTAGTCGGCAGGACGTACGTTCAATTCACAGTTCATCAAGCATTGGAGTGCCTGCCCCTTACACATTGGCTGCTTCAAAGTATCCCATACATATACCGTACGCTATGAATAGTTCTGATGAAACGACACCTGCAGTATCAACTTTCGCGCTCGAGATGGCGACATGATCGGGCCGCAAGCTGACCCAAGGCGGAATCATATTTGTCATTCATCTCCAATAGTGGCGCCAGGTGTAGAGTAGGCCGAGAAGTTGGCGTTCATACAGTAAGTTGAATCTTGCAAGGGTTTTTGTAAACTCTTGATTGGCTCTATTATCGGATTTCCCAGGGTCATCGGGGGTCACACGGGCTTTGTGTGACCCGTGACAAACAGCCCCTCGCGATACAGCTCAACTCTGGCGTGCACACGTTGGCATGTATTTGTGCAAACCCGAGTGGGAAGTGAAAATTTAAGCGTTATGCTAATCTCCCCGGTTGTGCAAGTTAGCTAGGATCAAGTCTGCAAGGGACGGCAAGTCGCCGACTAGTCGAAAAGTAGCCCTGACCTTCTACACGTACGTCGATATGTTTGGGGCCGCTGATGTATCAATAGGTGGACCTTTGTGAAAATCAATTAGAAGCTCAGGGTCAGGCGTGATGAGGGCTTCATTTTGTGCCTTCTCCCCCAACTGGCGTTCTGGCCTTCGCCCCCAACTGGCGTCTACCGATGTTCTACATGCCCCTCGCATGATTTCGCGGAAACCGACGATATTTCCGAGCAAATCTCTTCTTGCTCCTGCATCAGATTGCTATCAGCTCCAAACCCTCACGGACCGGACACAAGCACCAACACGAGCAACAACGATGACCTCGACGAGAACGTGTGCGGCGCGTCATGCAATTCGTGTTCCTCCAACTCGTACGCCCGCTTCCACACCATGACCGAATCCGAGTCGTACTGCCCATGGGACGTTCAAGGGTACGAGAGGGAGAGAAGGGGCCGGGCGTTCGTCGAGGCGCTGAAGACAGCCAAGGAGGGCACGACCATCAAGGTCTCTACACGAATCACGGTGGCCGGCAGCATTTACATCTCTGGAGCCATCAGGATCATTGGCACCTCTCGCGGCCGACTCGAGCTGCAGGATGGCGCTCTCTTTGTAAAGAACGCGTCCAGTGTATGTACCCAGCCAAGGTTTTGTTCGGCAGTGAAACGTACCTGATGCGAGCGTGAGAAAGATGATACATCCATCCGGGTGCATTTGTATTGATGGCCCACGCTATGTATTATAAACGACATGCAATGAACATCATTCTACCACCGCAATCTGCAATCTCGCCCATGAAATTGGATAGGAGACAAAGACGGTGCAATGCACAATAATGTGCTCGCTGGTCACACAACACTGTAAAGTTGTGCGGTGGAGGCCGAACGCGACAATACCAATATCTCTCAGTGTTGCTGTACTACAGTATCCAGCACGATGGCGTGAGCAGTATTGCTGATCGCTTAACGAACCGTCGCCCCGGTGATTTCTAGACATGAGCCCTCTTTAGGAAGTATCACCGGTACCGGGTGGACACGAAGAGATTGTCGCCGGAGCGTGTTTCCTTCAAATGTGTTTGCCTTGCTTTCGCAGACTCTGGGTTTCAAGATTTCACACCATCCACAGTCGTAGCTCGTGTCCCGCCTTCTATGCGAAAGGGAATAGTGCTGTTGTGCCCACAACAGAGCCCGAAACGAGATAAATGCGTAAGGGTCAACACACTACGAGTCATGCTTGGTTGGTGGTGGGCGCCAAGAAAAAAATCGCGTGGAGTCTATTTGTCCAGTACATCGGAGGGCAGATGCAAAAACAAGATTCACTCCATACTGTAGACTTCGAGCTTTCGCCCGAAACATGTAGCCAAACGTGCCCGACCTGTGACATCTAACACTGATCCAACTTGTACCCCGATGCCCTGCGCGGGGTACATTCGCGATTCGCGAACGGACCCATCGACTTTAGCTGAGGGAACCATACATCATGAGAGGCCTCAGCTTGAGCCGCATGGCGCACACCTTAGACCAGGAGTTCGAGAACCAGTCTCTGGCTACTTTTACGAGGAGGGTGGGCCGATGCACGAAGGCCCAGCAGTGTTTGTCAGGACCGACACGCTGATGCACAATTGCACGTGAGAGATGTGCTCTGATTTCGCATGGTCGAATGAAGACGATGCGCATCATCGAAAAAATTAGACCATCCGGCTAGTCAGCGCTGAGTAGCCGGATGGTCTAGTTCCGCGGATTAAAAGATAAGTCAGCGCTGACTAGCCGGATGGTCTAATTTTACCGATTAAAGGATACCCGCACGAGTTCGAACACCGGCCGGATCACTTTTCTTTGACTGAGCAGCCGCGTTTGGCGAGGGGTCCGTCCCCGGAGATCTCTACTCTCAATCCCAGTGATTAAGCTACGAACAGCCTCAAGCCCATGTGATCCGGCCGGGTGCTAACGAGCTCTGAGCATATCTTTTAATTCGCGGAACTAGACCATCCGGCTAGTCAGCGCTGACTAGCCGGATGGTCTAATTTTACCGATTAGCGCAAGGGTTTGCTTTGATGAGGTCAAGTGCGACTTATGCCCCAAACGTAACGGTGCGACGGGAGCGATGCACTGTGAGTGCCGTGTGTTGGCCGTGCTCTTGATGTCGTGTGTAGTCTCGACATCATGACAAGAGAATGGCAACATAACTGTCTTTTGACCTCCCAACATGTGTTTTATCCAATAAATATTGCTAATCCAGCTGACTGAGGAGCGCCCACGCCTTCATTGATTGGCTGTATTTACGCACACACGCCGGGCCAACAATCCTTGTCACACACATGCCCTCAACAGATTTGGCGCGTGCCCGCTAGGCTCGGGCGTGGAGCTGAGAATTGGGCGACTCGTGGCTCGGGGCAATACGTTCCAGGATTCGACGGCCGGCCTGGTGGTGGACCCACTGCCAGAACATGCCCAAGGACGCAAAACGACTGTCTACGTGGAAGGCAACCACTTCCTTGCATGCAACTCATGGTAAGGCATACGCTGCAGACGTCCACACTTCGCGAGTGATTTCTACCCGAGCAAACAGGTCGCCTGTCGCTGTTGAACGTGGGGACTAGGCGAAACTTCCGGAGAAAACTTGGTTCACATAGTGAAGTGGTGGAACAGGAAGAAACGGGAAAAAAGGAGAGTCGCCGAGGCGACTACAGCGCTGCAGGCACACAAGGTGCAGTAGTGCACATCAAGTTTGGATCAAGAGTGGTGGATGGCAAGCGCCCGCGAGACGGCCCTGCTTCGTATGCACTCAATGGTTGTGCTTGGGGCGAAGCGCCATGTTTGTGACGGATACTTGCCCACGGCGGCCAGTGTGGGTGGCCTATACGGAGTGACTACTATAGAAACCAGAGTTGGTCCATGCGAGAGTATGCCGTACGTTGGGGACCGATCCAGATACTGGTCGTGCGGGAGGATATTTGATTTGAAACAGTGTGCGGATCGTCATCGCAACGGTTCGTGATGTGTTGCGTATGCCAAATAACCTCGCCGTCAATTTTGGACTTCTGTGAAGGCATTGATGAGTATCACTCGCCAACGCCGCCTACCATGGTGATCCAGCTCGAAATCATGACGACCCCCGCCGGGAATTTCGCTCTCTCTCTCTCTCTCTCTCTCTCTCTCTCTCTCTCTCTCTGTCTGTCTCTCTCTCTCTCTCTCTCTCTCTCTCGCTCGCTTGCTCTTTCTCTCTTCACTCACTTTTTTTCGAACCGGTGAGCAGGGGCATTGGGAAAGGACCGGCCCGTTACCACTTGCAGGACAACGACGCCATTTTGAGCACCAACACTTTCTCGGCCAACTGTGACGGTGCAATCCGTGACTACTACGGGGATTGACCGCCAGGGACTTGAGACCGTAGTGGGCAGCAATAGAGATGGAGTCATATATTTCTGCATGAGAGGATTCCGGATTTCATTTGCCACGGAGCTCGCTCCTCCAAGCCTGTCCAGGCCACCCCTTTTTACTTACGACACACGCGCAGGGGTGTGTGTGACTACTTTATTTTCTTTGTTCAACATTGGGGCCGAAGGTCATGGCATCTACTCTCCAGCAATCGTCCTCTTCCTTGGTGAGCTGCACCTCGACTATTCTCCTGACGACGTCGGGGTACCTCCCGACCACCTCCACCTTCTGAAGGACCTGTTTCCCGTCGGCGGACACCTGTGGCACCCGTTCGGTTCGTGTTGGGACGGCAAGGCAAGGATGAAACACGTCCGAGTACATCTAGGATTGACTTCATCACGTCGAAAATGAGTGGCCACAACATCGAAAACGAGAAAAATCATGTTGACGGTATGAACCTTTTGGGAACGATGTGATCAGTGATGCCCGCAATACCGGTTGCCAACAGGCCCAGGGAGAGCCACACATGTTTCGCATCATCCGCCGTGAATCCATCAACATGTTCAGGCTAATCAACAGAATCAAACCCTTTAAGGTGCGGGATTCATCATCGTTCCTAAAGGTAGCTGTCACTCAAGTGCGTTTTCTGCAAAAAAATGCAAACATTAAACCGGAGCAAGCTGTGTGAAATTCAACCACGTTTCGAGAGCAGCAGTGGTACCACATCCGTGTGTGGACAGGTTCAGGACAAGATCAACAGACCCTACCAACAAACCTTGCACTCTGGCCTACTCGGCGACAGGACAGAAAGAGTGTACGGGGAAAGCCCCCAACAAGCCAAGCGTGCAGGGGTACTCAGCAGATATCGACAATAGCCCGGCTGAAAAGTATGAAATATATTCAAATAAAACCATACTAAAAACGGACACGTGCTCAATACTGTAGACACAAGTTCGATATACATATAACGAAAACGTTTTCACGAACAAAGAGACCACATGTTTCCGCTCCGTACCTTGGCTCGCTCGGCCGGCGCACAAGAAGCGTTGTCCACGAGCAAGACCTGGTCGGGATCATTCCGCAGAAAGGCCCCATACTCGGCGGGGGTCATGTTCCTGACGGCACTCTTGGAAGACGCGAACTTCACCGCCACGGCCGCGCCGTAGTCTAACATCGGGTCATCGTTGTTCTGACACGCAATTGTGAGAGCGTAAAACACACAAGAGTTTGGCGTTGATGAGAGCGCGAAACACAAGAGCACAAAATCAAACAGCAAGATCGAAAGAAGGCGAGGCGACTATGGATGACATGCCAGACAACGTCCCTGTACACAAGTACGGGAACATCACCAACAAAAAAAAGCCGACGAGTCCTGAACCCGTTGGGTAAGGATGCGCACCTGCAGGGACTCGAAGACGAGCTGGCATACGGAGGCTGGGTCCATCGCAGGCGAAGGTATTTCTTCTGCAAGTACACGGAGCGTAGGAGGCGGGAGTCGAGGCCTCAGTACGAAACGAGCAAGTTTCCTTAGATTGTCCGTCATGAGCAAATGGTGCAAGTCGCCTGCTCCTCTACACCTAGAGATGTTCTCCAGCGGGGTGATACGAGATACGAGTGCATACGTAATCTTTTTCGTCTTGCCAGCGCGTTTCTTTCGGGAGGGCAGAGGCGCGGGGCTGTGCCAGGGTACGAAAAAAAGGGAACTACGGCAAAGGATATCGACCGCACCCTTCGACAACGCACAAAGAGAGGAGAACACCCCCCAAGCTCTCCTCCACCAACATACCCGCTCCACCGAAAAAAAACATGACATAGAACACGTTGGTGATCAGCCTCTGTTGTGCGTACCGTGCTGTCTTGAATTGAAAAAACATTCAAAACGTGCGTTGGTGTTGGCGGCATCATGCCGCGCAGGAGCACTCTCGCGAATGACTCACTTCGTCTAACCAGCACCCTCCCTTTCCTGCCGTCGTCCTGCCACTCGCGGACGGCTCTCTGCTCCTCCTCTTCTTCGGTCTCTACTATCGTCTGGGATTTATTGCAAGCAGCATGCGGTGCACACAAGCAGGTGAGCAGGGAGTCGGTAAGAGACACAACCATTATGCTCGATTTCGAATAACCCAGAGAAAAAATCTGGTTCGTGACAGATGTGTGCAGGGGTTGGAAATGGAAGCAGATTTCTGGAGGGGCGCTTCATTGGAGAAATTTCAAATGGAGGCTGAAGCTTGGGTGGGGGGACCGCCCACAAAATCTGGGGACGGTATCTAGACTCGATATTCTGAAATCCTATGCATGTCCATAATGAAACGGGATGATCAGCGGCGAGGGACTGCGGCAATTCCGAGCCTCGCGCATCCGCCTCCATCACGACCGAAGCGTACTCCTGCATTTTTTCTTTGCATACTGCTGTAGGTCGTGACTTCATTTATGAAAAAACACAAGATGACAAAGACAGAGACGAAGCGGCGGGGAGATGGCACGACCGAGAGAGAGAGAGAGAGAGAGAGAGAGAGACAGACAGACAGACAGACAGACAGGAGGAATGCCGGTTTGATCATGCTGATGCAAGGCAACCCTCAATACAAATCTGCTCCACCTTTATTCCTGGCAGGTTGGGCACGCCGTCGGGATAGATTCCGTTCGTCTCAGCTAAGAGCCGGCTGCTGCGTCTGGCACGACACACGGGAAAGACGGAAAAGGCAAGCAAAAGCAGCCCGACTTTAAGTACAGCACCTCAGGATGGTGCAGATGAAACAAGCTTTAGCTGCGCCGGAAGCTTGTGACTGAAATTGCTGTGGATGCCCGCCGGAGTGAGCGTCCCCGTTGGCGATGATGCAACAGCACACCCATGTGCAGGAGCCGGGCAACACCACGAGCAGTAGCAGCACCGGATCGCGACAGCTGCGTGCGATGCCACGCATTATTTGCACAAAGCAACCCGACGTTTCGATACCATAACTTCATGCACGATATCGTTCACTGCCATGGATTTCTCTCGTTCGTGGCTCCAACTCTGGCGTGCGTCTCTACAGCACCTTTCGACTCCGATGTCCCTCGTCCCTCGCTCGCCAAGCACACGAGAGTTGCCTCTCGACACATGATATACCAACACGGTCGCTCTCTCTAACGGTCCGTCTCAGAATAGCGCCACGGGGTACCAACCAACTGCTTCACTCACCGAGAGTGTCCGTCCCATCGTGAGCTCCCTGCGGGGTACCCTTCATCGTTGCTAACGCTTCTTCCTAAGGAAGGCGGGAGCCCGCTCACGGAGGAGCGAGCAAGCAGCGGCGAGCTTGGCGAAAAACATGCTGGCGCGACATCCACGAATGCTGCTGATCGCAAAACGCACGCTGCAGCTAGAACAGTGGTGATCGCATTGACCACAGAGGCTCTACACATAGTTAACGTCAGCGGGAAAAGCCACACAAGGAGGTCGTACGTTGTAAGCGAACACCCAAACCAAACGGCGCACAGCACACAGGATGCAATTGTCGCAAAACGCGGCGCAACCTCAAACGCGAGCATTCCGCGGTGCCCCCTCTCGAGCTTGGGCGCTGGGTAGCTGGGTAGTGCTCCCCGACTCCGTCCACGCGTTCAAGCAGCAACGATCTGGACGTGTCTACCTGTCGCTTTGTTTCTACTGCATTCGACGCTTCCTTGGACTTACCGCTGGCATCGTCTCTGCCGCATGCAACGGGAAGACGCAGCAGTGGTAGAAGGAGGCAGCAGCAGCAGCAGCAGCAACTCACGAGTCATACACGACGGCGACGACGGCGACATGGTGATGTCAAGGGGCCGTCGTCCATGCCGCGGAGGGCCCAGGCGCTGGACACTGCTGACTCCCACGGTGCTGTGGTCGGTGGTCATCCTCGCAATGACACCAAGCTTCTACGGCTTCGCCGGTGGCCTCGGCGGCCTACCCACGGGGAGGTCTACCGCCGGCACGCGCGGAGTTGCTGCCGCTGACTTGGCATCAGCAGGATCGAGCGGGGCAAAGGGGCTGCAGGATGGGGGCGGGAGCGGGGCAACCGGAAGCGCGAAGGGCTCGCCGTTTGCGGCGGCGTCTTGGCTGAAAGAACGCGTGCGCGATGGGAAACGGAGGGTGCAAATGCAGGTAGGTGTGTGTGTGAAGTGCCAACAAAAAAAGAACGTGTACCTCTCGCTGGCTGCTTTCGTTTTTTTTGTAACAAGAGTCGGCGAGATGCATTGCCTCTGCTGGTGTGTTGTGGGCGCACAGAAGTGGATTGACTCGCACGCGGCTATGAGGCCTCCGGTGCCTCAGGCCTCTCGCTGGCTGTACCCACAAGAGCAAGGGTACGCACACCCCGCCGGTTGCGTTCGGCGCGGTAGAACTTCGACCTTGCTGAAGCATATGCGTAAGAAAACCACTTTCTGTGCGCATGATTGTAACGTTGTGCCGGTGCAGATCCTGCCCGAAATGTGCATGCATGGTACATTGTACTGTAATTGGACCGCGCATTTTTTCTCCCCTCCCGCGTCATTCTACAAGCGCGTTTCTCGTGTCCTGCTTCGACAGCTCCAAGCAGAAAAGTGTCGGGTATTGTTGATTAGTCTCGATACTTGAAATGTCGTGTTCGGTTAGTCGTTTTTGCGGGAGCGGAGAGTATCGCAGGACATATTGAATGGTTTCAAGGACGAAATTGCCACGGGCGTAAGCATGCAGTATGCTCATCATTCCACATTTAGGAGTCAACGACACAATACAGCGCGAGTCATCAGCATATCACGGAAACAGTAGTACAAGTCGGGTCAGAGATGATTTAACCCTCCTATTGCGCAGTCCCTCCGCAAGAAAACAATCACAAAAGCACTGGCCGAGGGGCTACAGTCCCTCAAAGAATCTGAGCTCCTTGCCAGACAAGGGTGACTTGGCATCAGTATGAAAAGTGTCCCTACAACACGTGGCGACACTTTTCATACTGAAGACAATTCATCATTTTTTTCCAGTACCAGGCTGGGTACAGTTTTACCACCCAGGGGACACGCAGATTGGTGGATTGTGTACAATACAGCATGTCAGAGGCCGAGGAGAGGCATCACACAGCATTCACACAGCGTACCACCTCACCCAAGCATGATAGACCAAGGGTTCTTACGTGTGTTTCACACGGCGGAGCAGTGGGCGACTACGGTGCGGTAAATAGGCAATTCAGTGCTGTCCCCCCAATGTTTCCCCCTTTTGGCGTCCAGTACTAGGAGGGTTAAGCGTAGACTGGCCGTGCACTTTCGGGGGGAGTAAGTCCAACCTGTACCTTCTTACCTTTCCCGTTTGTCGACTCACGCCGCGCCCACAGGCAGTGCATGGTGCCGCCGTCTACCGGTTTGACGTCTGGGCGATTCAATTGCGATGACGAGAAAGCGAGGTTGTTTTCTCGTTTCACACGCACCCCGCATTCCAACTGCAACTGCTGTAAATGAAGCACCAGCATGCTGGCAGACACTTGTCCAGAGCTTGTATCTGTCCCGCGCTGGTGTGGCGTTGCCCAGCCTGTTTTCCCAAGAATCTCGCGTTCGATACTTTAAAGGACCAAATCCCGCCACGTCTATGAAATGCCAACGAGTCGCATCACCAATCTTTCCACTTGCTCATTCTTGTTGTCATGCATCATTCGTGGGTACCTTGGCGAAACTCTGGTCTACACGGTACACCCGCGCAGGGTGTCGATCGTTTTTTCGAACGGGAGAAATGTGCCAGCTCGCTACATCTGTAGCGGGCGCCAGCGAACGTGGTTTCACTTGACTACCGGTCGACACGCGCCTCAAACTAGTGTGATCGGTTGGACGTCGAAACGCTCTCTCTTCTTCCAGGACTCGACTGCCACCCGCCGTGGTGCCACCGTCCCTTGAGTACTATCCACAATACCAAGGCATAATTCGGCTGTGCGTCTTGTATGCGACATTGTCCCGTTCTTGGCTCCCTTTCCACTTTTGTTCGTGCTCCAGGTAATGTCAATGGTGCCGGACACAAGCATGGACGCGAAGTGCTTCGACGACGCTCCCGTGCCGGTGGACGAGAGAGGTTTTCACGTCAACGGGTGAGAGGGCAGAAAACGGGGAGAGGAATGTCTGTCCATCTTCTTCCGAAAAAAATGTTGTTGTGTTTGCGGCGCTCGGTCTCGAAAATTCAAGAGGTGATTGTTGGTATGTGTTCTGCTTGCAGTTGAAAGAGTTTTCCTCCCGAGAGTTTTTTGTTTTGTGGCTTCGTTTCCCTCCGTTGCCGCTCGTGTCCTTCGATGGAAAGAGGGCGCGCACCGATAGCTTGGCGGTCTAGGCCAGCCACGCCGCGGCGGTGCAGCCGCTGTTTTCGACTTCCTGTCTCGCTCGCTCTCGCCGGACGCCCTCGCTTGGGTGCGTTCTTTTCGCACAACGCCCCCTCCCTGCCCCCCTAGCTGGTAGCCGGGGCGGGCATTGGCCCTGCATGTCGCTCCGTCCCGGCATTGAATGCAATTGGATGCGAGGTCTACGGTCTACCGAATATGGCATGCGTTTACTTTTGAACACCCCCCCCCCTTTCTCCCGAGAACGCGTGGTATTCTAACCGCTGAGGCATGCGAAACGTGTACACCCACCCCTCCCCCTATACCTCCGAACAACACCGTCCGCGAAGGTGGCGATGGCACTCTCGGGCTGTTTTGCGCGACATCGCGCGGTTTCGACGAGCGGCGTTGCTGGCTGCGGAGGCAACCGGTGGGGCGGACGGGGGGGGTGAGAAGGGCGCGGCGGCGGTGGAGCGGGTGGCCAAGTGCTATGGCTTCATGTGGACGTTCAGGTTAGGGCAAGGCTTGTTTCGAAGTTTCTGCTGTCTCACACTCGTGAATACGGCCGTTTTGAGTCGACTTATTGTTTGTTGCTGGGTTTGTTTTGTGTCTGAGTTGTTGTGTCTCGATACAATGCACTGGAATGTGATTCCATGAAAGCCGTCAGAAGAAGAGGCTCAGACACGGCCTGAAAAGGGCGTCATCTTGTTCTATTGCTTCGGTGGTGCCTAAGGGCCGACGTGAACGATGGCAATCTCAGGCAGAAAACCATACATTTCGGCGTACAAGTCTAGCGCAGCAGGGATGTTTTCCCATGGTGCTGGCCTAGAGGGGGCGTTCTCCTTTGTTCCTCGATGGTCGTTCCGCATGGCGCCATGGTCTTCTGTCTGCCTGAAACGACACCACACGCAAGGGGCGGGGGGCGAAAAGGGGATGGTCTCCGTCCTGTAGAGGGCAAGCGACCGACGCACCCTTCGTTGCCCTTGCAGCATACTGGTACCTCTTTTGGAAAACGACCTATTGCCCAGAACACGTCTGTCTGCTGTGTTATATGTGATTCGGATTTGGATATTTCATGTGTCGCGATTTGGCTGGTGTGGTGTGGTGTGCGGATGTGTCTGTTTGCTTTGCGGACTTGAGCTTGACGTTGTCGCCAATGCGGGCTACGATTCAAGAGAGAAGGGTCTGTCGGGAGGCTCCCACGAGGGTTAGGGAAGTTTCGCGCCTAAAACAAATGGCTGCTTGCTTGCCCGCCTGCGTCGCATCGACAGGGCGAGCGAGGCACGCGTGCCTTCAGACGGCGATTCACTTTACCTGTGTTCGAAGAGTTGGTGCCTCATCATCTGTTTCGCCGAACTCATTTGTTTTTCTTGCCTCTCCTCCCCCGCCCCCCGCCCCCCCCGCCGCTGCTGTTGGTGCAGTGTGACGAAGCTGCACAACACGGAGACGAGTCTGTTCTTCCCGTGGCTGAGGGACTTGGTACCAAAGGAGGTGCTACCTCCGCTGAGCGAGTTCGACCGGGAGAGGGAGGGGGTCGTGCGGATAGGGAAGAAGATCGGCCAGGTTTGTTGTCTGGTAACATCGTCCAGAGCATAAAAGTGACCAACTACTGGTCGCTCAGAGGGAGGGTAGTGGGTAGTGGGGATAAAGGAAGACGATATGCCAGGTTTGCGATGTGGTTAGGGCAGAGCGAAAAAGAGTCTTCTATCTAGTTTGCTCAATAGGGAGGGGGTCCTGCGTACAGGGCAGCACATCGGGCAGGTTTGCTACCGTGTGGTATCACGGTCCAGAGAAAAAAAGTGATCAAATGGATACTCGCACGCTTTGGGGGGGGTGCAGGCGATGTAGCTGGCGCGTTTTTTCTGGTTCAGTCCTTGGCTGCTGTGCCTAGCGTTCTTGTCCTTTTTATGTAGTTGAGTGCTCGTGAAAACGTTGTTGTCCGTGCCTGGAGAAAGTCCTTTCTCTGTACACATTTGCCCGTTTCAGCTACAGGACCAGAGGCCCACAGGGGTACACGCAGATTATGTTTTTCGCCCGCCTCTCGGCCGGACGGAAACCATACGTCGGGCTTCTGATTTTGGGGAACTCGTTGCGCATGGCGAAGTATTCTTGCTTTAGCTCTCTCACCATCGACCGATCGCCATCGACAAACCCAGCTGTGCAAACGTTCTTTGCAATATCTCGAGAGCTTCGATCCCGAAGTCATGCACGGGCTACGGCAGCGGGGTAGAGTCACACCGCCCTGGGAGACCAGCCTGTCGCTTAGCGAGGGCGGGCGTTGGGTTCGTCTGCGTCTCTTCTCGCCCCAGCTTGTGCATTTCCCTTTTGGGCAACAACCCGAAAACCCCCTGGTGCGACCCCACTTCTATCCTGTTTGTCGTCGTCTTTCCGAAACAGTTCGTGGCCGAAGCGGAGCGGGCGTCCGCCTCCAAGTCCTCGTCGCCAAGAGCGGCTTTGCTCCGGTGCGCCGAGCTCGCAGAAGAGCTCGAGGCCAAGGCGGCACGGCTGGCGAGGGTTCAGGAGGCGGCCATTGTCCCGGTGACGGCGGCGTACGCCACCTCCAAGCAGCAGTGGAAGTTCAACGACAAGGTTCTTCGTGGAATATATGATGCTGTAGCGCACTCGTGGACTTTTGATGTTTGGTGTTTGTTGATGTTTTTGGGTGTTGTGTTGGGTCGATGGAGTTGCCCTTGTGTCGCGACCGTTCCATGTTCCGTGTGTGTGAGTGTGCTGCAACCCGTCTTGGTATCTTTCGTTGTGGTGGCAATGTGAGGTGGTGGCGGTGAATGTAACCCGTGATGGTTCTGTTGGTGTCTGGGTTTTCGTGGTTTCGGTGTGTCGGCGGTCCTGTCCGAGGATCAACAGTCGTCTGCGCCCCTCGCTTGTTCCTTCACCGTGCACGGATGCGATGCTCTCCGTGCATGCCAACGTTTTGGTGACTCGCACCGCTCTGTCGGTCCTGACCAAGAAACTTGTGGCTTTTCGCGATCTTTGCGTTTGCGTGCCTGGCCAGCACAAAGTCGCCGCGCAGCTCTTGCATTGGTCTCCCTCGTTCGAGGTTTCTCTCGCTTCCTAGGGGCCTGTTTTGTACCCCAAATGATCTCCGTAGCGCTTTCCGGCCTCCAAGCCATGTACCGAACGAAGCGCGTAGCAGCAGTCCCCCCCCCCCCCCCCCCCCCTTTCCTTTTTTTTCCCGGCCTTTTCTCTTCTC
>FN649748.1:2443528-2455500 GCA_000310025.1 Ectocarpus siliculosus
TCCGCCCTCTCGTTCATCTTGTGCAGGACTTTCGTCAACTGGCGGTCAGGCAAGTTCTCGCTCTGGACATTCAAGAGGCCAGCTCCGAGGGCGTCCGCGTTGTTCTTGAGGTCGTTGAGCTTGCCCGTGAGGCCCTCCTGGGTGTCTTGGATCTCCTGCTGCACTGTTGCCATCTCGTCAGCCAGCTTGGCTTGCCCCATTTCGAGCTGGCTCTGGAAGACGAGCTTCATCTTCTCCTCTGACGCGGCGATGGCGGCGGCGGTGGCGATCTCGGCCTCAGTCTGCCACCTCGCCCTCTCCTCCTCGAGCTGGCTCTGGAAGACCAGCTGCATCTTCTTTTCCATCTTCTCCCCGGACGCGGCGACGGCGGCGGCGGTGGCAATATCGGCCTCAGTCTGCCACCTCCTGCTCTCCTCCTCGTGGTTGGACACAGCTCCGGCGAACTGCCGCGAACGCCGGCAGAGGGTCATCACCAGCCAGCAGCAGCTCAGCCCGCTGCACAGCGCCGTCATCGACCAGTCCCTGGATCAGCCGTCATGAATGTTGAAACAATACGCACACCGGTGGCAGCAGTATCAAGTCTACAGCAGTAGTCACGGTCGAATATGTAAATGCGCATCGATGAGAGCTCCATAAACAAACGGCGAAACTCATACCGAAACAGCGTTCGTCCGTACCCAGTTTACGAACACGCTGTGCCACACGTCAACCCACCGAAGGTCATGAGGACATATTTGGCAGCGACGCTGAGAATGAATCAAGCAATCGCTCATCTGCAGAACAGAAAATACTGTTGAAACGGAACTCCTGTGATGGCAGGTAATCTTCTCCCTGAATGATGGCTGAGCACCGATTTTTCCAAAATCGCGGGTAACGTCAACACCAATGGCATGGCTCTCGCCATCCACCCAACCGTTGGGCAAACGCGATGAACTCTGAGCTGACGGGGAAACGTATCGTCCGAAGAAACGACCTTCCGAAGAAGAACACTGCCATGCACAAAGAACATGACCGAAGCATACCTGACAGGCATGGCAACAGGCACGCTGTAGTTCCACGAACGCCACCCTGCCTTCTGGACCAAGAACATGAGGCTCCAGAACCCGAACTGGTATCAAAAAAGGGTGGGGTCGGAGGGGCAGGGAGGGGAAGGGTTAGCTGAGCGAAAACGCTGCAAAGGAGTGGTGCAGTTCTCGTCTGTCTCTGTCACGAGACGATGCGTGTTCGACAGCAGTTCTGGGCAACATCAACCGTGCCTATGATGCTCCGGAAATTTCGCCAACGAATAGCACCGCCTATGCCGTTCAACAAACTCGAATCGCCGGGGGGGGTTGTTGTTGTTGTTGTTGTTGATGTTGTTGTTGTTGTTGTTGTTGATGTTGTTGTGGTTGTTTGCCTTCGCATGAAAAACCGTCCCGGTTTCCGCTCATTACCTTCTAGCATCCGTACTGGGCCAACTAACGCGAACGCCTTCCGTGTTCACAGCCCAACTACCTCCCAAAAGGGGATGCACCTTTCTAGAAAAACAAAATGTACACCGCGGATATTCCGGCTCTCACGTGCTTCTTGTCGTCCGCAACGTCCACTATCGAAGCCTGCTCGGCTTCCCACTCGCGCACGATGCGGTGCAGTTGGGATACCTGCCGGACCATGTTAGTCTCGGCCAGAAAAGCGCGATCGACCATCTGGGTGAGGTCGACGGGGGTCACGGACGACAAGGTCGCCACCACGCATGCTCCAGGCTCGTCGCACAAGGGCATGGGACTCGCCTCGTCGATTGCCTGTAGCACGCAATGGGAAGGTGACGCAGCGGGCGAACATGGCGAAGGCGGTGTAAGAGAGCAAAACAATGGGTAGTCCGCGCCAACCATCGTTGATCACCCACGAGAAACTGGCAGACACAGGATTTGCGCCACGGCACTCTGTGGTTTTCCCTCTAGCCAAGAGCTTCCAACAAGCGGCACAGCTGCCGATTGTGGGGCAACTCCGGTGGGGACATGTGGGCAACGAAGAAATGTACATTGCCCAGCCACTAAAGCCGCAGCATCCCGTGGCCCTTGAAGGCGTCCGCAAAAGGCAGCAGCGTGATAGCCACCAGTAGAAGCAGCATCGGCCACGCCGGAAACCACCTCATTATTCTCTCGCCTGTGTAGGGCATGAAAGCGGTAGGAGGCGCGGCTTTAGTGGCTGGGCAATGTACATTTCTTCGTTGCCCACATGTCCCCACCGGAGTTGCCCCACAATCGGCAGCTATGCTGCTTGTTGGAAGCTCTTGGCTAGAGGGAAAACCACAGAGTGCCGTGGCGCAAATCCTGTGTCTGGGTCTTGAATAATCTGACTCACACGATCCAAGGAGGGAAAACCGGGTCGGGCAATAAAGCTGTCCCTTGGAGGGAAAGTTATTTCATGGCTTACGCGGTGATCTATGTGTCTATCTCTCTTTCGAGTGTGACCAGCCTGAGCAGCAGCTGCATGGAGCAAGGGATATTCATCTGTGCGTGTACCGTAGCCACAACGAGAGAGAATCCGAGGGTCGACTTGGCTCCAGATCAAACAGCAAGCATGCTTTGTGGGATGATCATGCTCTTTCCGCCAGCGGCCTTGTGTGCGAGCAGAGCGCATCCACGGCGTGGCCCGTCGCCGAACATGTTGATAGACATGCACTGCGCACACCGGCAAACTCCAAACGCCCGGGCGCGCTCCTCCCCATCGAGTCTATCTGTTGGGTGTGTGCACTTCCCTCCTCCCCTCACAACAGCACACTTCTCTGTCCACACAAACAAACACACACTCCCGTACCTGCTTCTTGCCCCTCTCTCTGTGCTCCGCTTTCGCTCCTCTCTCGCGCACGATCTTGCTTCTTGTCCTCTCACTCAACAGCAGGATCGATCGGCGGCCGTTCTCCGAAAAGAGCCAGCAGCCGAGGTACGATCCGTTTGTGCCCTCTTCCAAAACCACCAGCTTTCCCTCTCTCCGCTCAACTTGCGACTCCAGCAAAAAAAGGCGGGAAGAGATGGGAGTGACACGGGTTCAGTCCTCTACAGGATCCGTCCCGGCTTTCTCTTAACGCTTCCAAGGGGTTTCGAATCTGTTACGCTTCGGCAGCCGGTAGCATGAAAAGATGAAAAGGCACGCCCACAACGAGCAACTTTAGCAGACATGTATCCATCCGCACGACCATATCTCCGATCAGATTAGGTCCGGCATTCTGCATTCATTCCGTTCTCGGTTCTCCCTTCCAGCATGCTGTCGTTGGCGGGACGTATCCCGTGATCTGGTTCCATCGCTCCCACCAGCACGGGCGCTACGATGTGGTGATGGTGGAGGTCGTGCGTCTTGGCAAGCTTGACCGAACGGGGCCCTGCGGAAGCTATCGATGTTTTGACCTGTTGTACCCCCGCCGTCATGTACCCCCCCGTCTGCCCGCACCATCTGAGGGCCCCTGCCTGATCTCCGCAATCTCCGAAGATTTCAAAACACCCAGCTCGTTCGTATATGTGTGTGTTGTGATTGCTGACAGCGCCGCGACCCTACTGCTGTGTACAGCGTTCGTATTTGTGTTGTGCGGTGTACCTGTCGTCATCTTCCCTGACTTATGACTCGACGTCCCTCTCCGGGAAACGATCAATTGTTCCGCAGCTTCATCCGCGCTGCTGCAGCGCTGCAAGAGAGCCAGGCGTTGCTGATCGACGCGAGCTGTGAAGCACCCCGGGGACGACCATGAGCCAGGCCGAGTCAGGTGAGCTGGCCACGGGGGTTGATCACCTTTGCTGTCGATATATTTTATGGGTCATACACTGTCTACAGGAGCAAGGTTCTTCGTTACTCTAGACCGACGAGGCAATTCTAAGGCAGGTCCCCGACCATCAACGCCACTTCCAAAGTTGCAGGTTAAAATCTTATCTAACGGACTAGCAAGTTGTCACAAAGACACTGCGCCGTGTTCCCTGTGAAGGTTGAAGGTTACATTTTACAACACGCGACATGACGGAGGGTTTCTCCCCGATACCTTTGTCGTTGACCCAGTGTAGAGAACTACAGGGGATGTATTGCAAGATGTAGGCTACCTTGCAGATGTTTTTGTACTTGGCACCAGCTGGTATCACTGATATATATCATAATCATCTGTGTATAGACGTAGCTCGACTCGAAATGCGTCCAGTACCCAGCCGGTTTTCCCCCCACTCACTGCAAAGACTCCACCACATCCCGTTCGACTGTGGTTGTATCTCGAATGGGCATGTTAGTGCACTGCCGCCCTCAGCGGTCTGTGGTGTTGAGACTGGGGACTATGTTATCCCAGGAACAGCTGATAAAAAAGGACCATGTATTGTATATATTCGTCACGCAAGCCCCTCAGGCAAGCTGGTATTCGACACGCAAGCCCCTCAGGCAAGCTGGTATTCAACACGCAAGCCCCTCAGGCAAGTGCCGGGAGCACACCGCTGTGTGCTCCCGGGGGCCCCGCACTTGGACCACAACGGCGTACATACCCTCACACCCATACTTCCCATACGCGTATCCCCCACAGAGGATGCACAGATCGGACTCATATCCAAGTACCACAAACAGGGTAGCTTTTCTGTTTGTATATTTATTTTCCATAAGGCTTGAGTTACATAGAGCTGGCTCACGGTTGGGGCATCGTGAGAGTTACTCTTCTCTCTGGGGGGAGACATTGCCATCTGTGACGCAATTACGAAACTATACCCAAAGAGGACAACCCATGTACTGCTTTGCAGAGTATAAGGGCTAGAAGACTACAGTACAGCAGTAGTCTTCTTCTGAAAGTCCAATGTACTTGTGTTGTCGATTTGTTCTTGATTTGTGTTCGTGAAAGACAGCATCGCATCACATTGATTTCCGGTGATCATCACAACAGCTGGTCATGCACGAAAGTCTCCCAAGGGTTCAGAATAATCGAACAAAACCTCATTGGTAAGGATACCAAGGTCTGACAACGGTGGCATGTTCACGGCCATTGCCATTCATATCGGCGTGGGTTTGATTCATGGGAATCAGCCAACAGCATGCGCAGAGTTGCTTGACATGAGCACCACTCCACACTGCTGCAGTCCCAGTAAACATGGCGTTTACACCCGCTGGCCTGAATATTGGTTCGGTGATGGGTCAACAACAAGTGCAATTTTTCCCAATATATTGCTTTGCCTATGCCACTGCAGGTGGAGCTGGCTTTGACAACGCAGCACTTGGTCGCCTCCGTGAACCATGAGACCATGTACGCTACGCTCTTACCGCTGTTTATCGACAATCACACGACCGGAAGCATGTTTTGAGGGTGTGTATATTTTTATCCCGCCTCCTCTTCTGTCTACACCTTTCGACATGCTTCTTGATATTTTCGCGACCAGGCTGCGGAGTCGCACGCGAGGCAGGGCCGATTTCGGCATGGCTCTCCGTATGCCTGCCGCTCGTTTTGCTCTCTTTCCTGCCTGCATTATCTGTCGAACGCCCCCAGGGAACTTGTCGTTGGTTGGTTTGTGTCTGCCTTCCCTGCTAAATTCACTCCCTCACAGATGCCACACCCGCTCATGTTGCGCTCCAGCTGCTGCTGCCGGTGCTGCCGCTGCCATTGCTCAACCCCCGTTTGCTACCGCTGTGCGACAGTCTACATCTCCACGATGGTCACCCCTTGAGCTTTCCCTATTACGAACCAGCAGCACTGCTACTTGGGGGATATTTGCACCACAGCGCTACGGAACTATTGTACGTAGCAGGAGAGCCGCTGCTGTGAATCCTGTGCCTCCTCCATTCACTTGTTCACACTTCCGCTTGCTGCTGCTGCTGCTGTTGCTGCTGCTGCTGCTGCTGCTGCAGATCCTTTGGATGGTACCTGGCAGGGACGAAGGAGGCGGGGGTCGTCAATCTGCCGGGGGGTGGGCGCCTCATGCTGATGCCCACAGCAGCGGATCCCGAGGGTGAGAGCATGGTTAGGTTGGCACAACATCAACAACAACAGGGTGGAGGTGGCTCGGTCCTCGCTGGGTATCCTGCTGCTGCCGTACGCTATTTAGCCGAGTTACGCTGGCGTGTTTATGTTTGGGGCACGTTGCGGGTGTGTGTGTGTGTTTTGTGTTTTTCTGTGGCCGGTTGGCTGGGGGCCTGATCGCTTCCTTCTCCCGCTTCTTGTCATCTTTCACTCACAAGAGTGTTGTCTTTGTCGAGATGTTGCTTGAGGGCATCGCATGCACCGGTGGTGTATATCCAGGTAATTTACTGGTACGCCTCCCGGGCACTAAAAATTGGTCAGGCATCGACTCGGGCTTTTAAGTCCCGACTCACTGCTATACTAGCCTCCATGTTGTCGGCCTCCGGGTGATGGCACTACACTAGTTTAGTTTCAGCGCCACTTCTTGAGCGCAATGCCTCTGTCCCTTCGTCGCCTCAATGCGGTTCATCTGTTCATTCGGACCAATGGATCATGCAAGCGTACGGTACGGTACAGTACGGTGCAGTACAGTCCAGTACGCTGTTCTTCACTGTTGTATTGTCGTATTTTAGGATCTTTGGCCTCGATCCTCCATTTGCCTTTTCCATTTGTCGGGTGCCTCCGGACACAGGTACCGCCGCCGCTGCCGCCGCAGTCTTATATTCTTCGGCATGCAGCAATACTTCGGATGTGCCAACGCCTCCACGGCCACGCCCTGCGTAGAGGAGTGAAATCAGGTTTTGTAATAGTGATGGTGGTGGTGGTGGTGGCGGCGGAGAAGAGGAGGCAGCGGCATCGCTAGGAGGATTCTTAGGGTCGCTGACGGGCAGCATGCACCAGCCTAGGAAATGCGTGGCCGGCACGGCAGCGGGTGAGCACCAGCAGCACCACTTTGTTGTCATTTGTCACTCTTCAGCTCTCCAGTCGAGCAAGCCCTGGCCGTTTACATTTGTTCATCGTCACCCTGAGGTCGAACTACGTACGCCTCGTAACGTACGTTACAAAATAGCCGTCGGAGGCCGTACACCCCAAATACCGCATGGAAGTGTGTACCCACCCTTTTGTGGGATAGGAGGCCTGTGACCACAGAAGGGTTGGATCGGTACTAGTGTCAGAAGGTACGGAGCAGAGAGAGACCCGTTTGCTTTTGTGTGAAGGTTTCGATTACGGCAACAAGGACAACGATGAAAACAAGAAGACTGTTTCTGCGAGAAATGACCGGGGAATACCTTGAGGCACAGACCACCATCTGCCCGAATATGTCGAAGCTAACCTTCTTTGTTTCTCTCTGCGCGTGCTCGTTGTCTGCCCGCCGCCGCGCACGCAGTCTGCCGGTGACCTGTTTGATTGTCTGGCACCTGGCCAGGATTGAGCAGAGTTTGGCTCGAAGAAGGCGGGAGTGGGCGCACGCATGGTGGCTTGGGGCATGGATACGATGGAAAAATGTGAGAGTTTGTCTCTCACGAACCGGTTGGCAGCAAGAATCATCGAAGATCAGGATTCGATGCTTGTCTGTGTCGCGCCCAAACCCAAGAGTGCACATTGGTTCTACCGTGGCATGTTTATTGGTTTGGTTCGGTTCTCATGACCGCATTCATACGACTACGGCCCGGAGACGTGTACAGCATATGCCGGCGTTGAGCGATCTAGCCCCCTACCCCTGGTCTCCCGTGATCGTATCCTCTCGACACACTGTGCTATCCTTCGGCGCATAGGTATCTAGTTGTCTTGTTTATGTCACGGGGTCACTGCCTTCCTCTCTCTCGCGCGCCACCTTTGCCATATTTTTCTTGTCCCGCGGGGGGGCTTGGCGTGTTGGGCTCGAAGCTGAAGTTCGAAAGGTTCCCCCACGTTCTCGTATTCTTGCGTGAAGATCCCTGTTGCTTATGATGGTGACCATGGACCCAGGTCCCATAGGCGTAGGCGCACGTTGTCCCCGCCGCACCCCCATTCCTTGCACAACCTACCAAGCAACGACGTCCCCGCGGCCCTGAGATGATGTTGATGCCCCTCAATGGTCAACACCACCCCTCCCCCGCATACTGCGCTTGGCTTTCCGTCCCAAAAGCAGGCGAGAAAACGAAGAGGACCCAAGCTTCAAGCCCAGCTGCAACGGACCAAGAGCATCGTGTTCCGCTGGGGTGTGTGCTGCGGAAGCTGTCGGAGGTGCGGTGCCTGCAGTTTCAGCAAGGCCCTCGGCACGACCCCAGACGCAAGCCAGGGTCCCCGACGCCTCCCGGAACGCCGCCGAGGAGGAGAGGGCGTCGGTCGGGCAGCTGTACTCCGATCTGAGGAGAGACATGTGGGCCGGAGTCTGAAGTGGTAGTGAGGCTACTCCTTCCTCTTCCACCTCGCGCGCCGGCGGCGGGAGCGGCGCTTTGGGCGGAGGCGTTCTGCACGTCGTCGTTCGCGGAAGCGGCGGTTATTTCGCGAGCCCGTCGTCGGCCAGCTCCGTCTCCAGGGGGCAGGGCGAGGCGCGCGCGAGAGCTCAAGAAGGTCGTGCTCGCGGAGGAGAGGGGAGGCGCCGCCGCTGGAACGCGCACCGTCGGCGGGCAGGGGTGGCAGGAGGTGGAGGCCGCCGATGCGTTCCTGCTGGGGAGGGTATCGGTGCTCTCGGCGCGGGAGTTCGACTCGCGGAGGGGGTACTGCGGCCGGGATCCCGACGTGTACGCTCAGCATTGCAAGTTCAGCTGCCACGGCCCAGGGATCCCCCAACTTGCGGACGGAAAAGTAGGAAGGCAGAGACTGGTTGCTGTTTGCCGTGCTCAATCTAGGTCTGGAGAATTCCGCTGCTAGGAACGTGCTTCCTTCTCGAGGTGTTGATGTTTTGCGTGTAGGTGTTGTGGTGTTCGTTTCGGCGTACATGTTCGTGTGGTCGCCTACGGGGCGTAGATAAGCCTGGAGGAGGCGGGCGATTTGACAGAGGCATTTCGGCAGTGATACCAGTAGCTGATCCGGCACGATCTTTGAAGAGTAGCCACGTATGAATTGTAATTGTTTCAGTCTACCGTTGCAGGGGTATGTTTGCCGAAGGCTTCAGGACCGCCCTGTCTTTTTATTTTTTTAATTCTGCCGGTGTCATTTTGCGCTTGCGGTGCCTGCCCGTGGTGGCCTCGTTGAAATTTGTAATGGAAAGGGTGAACTAATCGCGACAGGGACTGGGAGGGAGACAAACTCGTATCAGCACTTATGTTTTCCTCGGGGTCACCTCATCGTACCATCATGAGACAGGTCAAGGATAATCTTGGATCACACGACAGTCACCATTCTTGGCACACAGCGATCATGAATCACCGGCGGCACAACGGTGAAGCCCAGGTCTAGTGGGCGACAGCACGCACGCCCTGCAGAGGCAGCACGGACATTGCACGCCAGTTCCATCGCAAGCTTGGTCCGTGAGTGCTGTCCACTCAATCTTCGAGCCGCTCGCTTGAAGTATGTACATGCATTTATTTGGCCTGAATGATTACTTTGGTCGTCATTCTTGTTTACTTGAATGTTTCATGCGACACACTCAGATTGCATTCCTTGTCACACTGCCGACCAAGGGCCGGAGCAAAACAAAATTACCACAAAATTCTGGCAGCACAACAGTCGGGTAGACTACCTCTGCTACAATCCATGCGCGCAAGCAAAAAGCAAGCCAACGCCACGTGACCCCTGCGGTGTGGCACGAAATGCAGCATCAACCAGGCACACAAGAAGGAGCCCGCAGGCACGCCTCCCCACAATTAAATTGTTGAGATCGAGTCAAGAACAGACGCAAGCTGGAACCGCAATGCTCCTCTCGCCGCTACACCCTTCAGCGAGAAGCGAAGCATGAAAAAAAAATACACATTTGCCCGATTTGCCCGATTGGCCCAAAAAAACAAAACGCAAACCGGGCAACGAGGGAAACAGCCGTTGATCGTGGAAACAATCTAGTTGTACATGGGCTCGAGTTTTTGCCGTTCATGGGAATACACCATCGGGGATAGGCAACAAGGACCACTAAAGTACGAAGTACATAGTAATCCGTGCCACATCCGTCGAAAGCAAACCCACTAGTGGACCCGTGCCATAGCTGTACAACTGTTTCGCTTCCACGGCTTGACAGTACACCGCACTACCTTAGGCGGGCAAAGGGTCGGATGAACCGACACCTCGCTCAACGCCTTCGAGAGCAAGATGACTGCCAAGAACAAAAAAAACAACACCAACGATAACCCGCTGCCACTCTAGGTGCCGGCGGAGAAGCCCTGTCCCCCCTCCCCTCCCCCGGACATCCCGTCACTGCTGTCATCTCCCTCTCCCTCTCCCACCGGCTTCTTCTCCTTCTTTGCCTTGCCCCCGCGTTTTTTCCTCCTGGCCTTCCTGCCCTTCCCCCCCCCCCTCCTCCTCTTGCGGCGGCCCTGAGGGTTGGCCGCCCGCCTCCTCCTTCTGCTCCCCCTCCTGCTGGGACGGCCCCGAGAGATTTCCGCCCGCCTCCTCCTCGCGCCCGTCGTCGTCGCCACCCCCGCCTGCCTTGGGTAGCTGCTTGCCGACCTTCCAATGGGCGAAGTGTGAGCCTAGTTCGGACTCTTTGCCCCACACCCTGGCGGACTCCTCCGCCCTCTCGTTCATCTTGTGCAGGACTTTCGTCAACTGGCGGTCAGGCAAGTTCTTGCTCTGGACATTCAAGAGGCCAGCTCCGAGGGCGTCCGCGTTGTTCTTGAGGTCGTTGAGCTTTGCCGTGAGGCCCTCCTGGATGTCCTGGATGTCCTGCTGCACCGTTGCCATCTCGTCAGCCAGCTTGGCTTGCCCCATTTCGAGCTGGCTCTGGAAGACGAGCTTCATCTTCTCCTCTGACGCGGTGATGGCGGCGGCGGTGGCGATCTCGGCCTCAGTCTGCCACCTCGCCCTCTCCTCCTCGAGCTGGCTCTGGAAGACGAGCTGCATCTTCTTTTCCATCTTCTCCCCTGACGCGGCGATGGCGGCGGCGGTGGCAATATCGGCCTCAGTCTGCCACCTCCTCCTCTCCTCCTCGTGGTTGGACACAGCTCCGGCGAACAGCCGCGAACGCCGGCAGAGGGTCATCACCAGCCAGCAGCAGCTCAGCCCGCTGCACAGCGCCGTCATCGACCAGTCCCTGGATCAGCCGTCATGAATGTTGAAACAATACGCACACCGGTGGCAGCAGTATCAAGTCTACAGCAGTAGTCACGGTCGAATATGTAAATGCGCATCGATGAGAGCTCCATAAACAAACGGCGAAACTCATACCGAAACAGCATTCGTCCGTACCCAGTTTACGAACACGCTGTGCCACACGTCAACCCACCGAAGGTTATGAGGACATATTTGGCAGCGACGCTGAGAATGAATCAAGCAATCGCTCATCTGCAGAACAGAAAATACTGTTGAAACGGAACTCCTGTGATGGCAGGTAATCTTCTCCCTGAATGATGGCTGAGCACCGATTTTTCCAAAATCGCGGGTAACGTCAACACCAATGGCATGGCTCTCGCCATCCACCCAACCGTTGGGCAAACGCGATGAACTCTGAGCTGACGGGGAAACGTATCGTCCGAAGAAACGACCTTCCGAAGAAGAACACTGCCATGCACAAAGAACATGACCGAAGCATACCTGACAGGCATGGCAACAGGCACGCTGTAGTTCCACGAACGCCACCCTGCCTTCTGGACTAAGAACATGAGGCTCCAGAACCCGAACTGGTATAAAAAAAGGGTGGGGTCGGAGGGGCAGGGAGGGGAAGGGTTAGCTGAGCGAAAACGCTGCAAAGGAGTGGTGCAGTCCTCGTCTGTCTCTGTCACGAGACGATGCGTGAGTACGTGTTCGACAGCAGTGAGTGCCGGATATGGGCAACGTCAACCATGTTTACCATGCTCCAGGAATGTCGCCAAGTGCCCCCCCCCCCCCGCCCACCTACCCCAGCCGTTTAAAAAACTGGATATCGCCCCCCAACGATACTTCTCCCCAACCGCTTAAAAGAATCCCCCAAGGGGGGGCGGGGTAAAAAAACCTAGTTATGACCCTCACG
>FN649748.1:2455600-2472324 GCA_000310025.1 Ectocarpus siliculosus
CGTCTGTTTTTGTCACGAGACGATGCGGGAGTACGTTTTCGACACCAGTGAGTCCCGGATATGGGCAACCTCACCCATGTTTCCCATGCCCCAGGAAGGTCCCCAAGTGCCCCCCCCCCCCACGCCCACCTACCCCAGCCGTTTAAGACACTGGATATCGCCCCCGATCGATACTTCTCCCGAACCGCTGAAAGGAATCGCCGAGGGGGGGGCGGGGTACAAGACGCTAGTTATGACTCTCACGTGCTGCGTGCTGTTGCGACCGGCGAAACAGACCATCGAGAGGTCCCAGTCGCGCAACATGCGTTGCGTCTGCGACACTCTGATGAGCTGCTGGAGGGCCGCCCGGCCAGTCTCCGCCAGCAGAGCTCGTTGAACCATCTGGACGAGGTCCAGGGGCTTCATCAACGACAAGCTCGCCACTGCACACGCCCCAGGCTCGTTGCACAAGGGCATGGGACTCGTCTGCTCTATTTCCTGTAGCACGTGACGGCATCGGGGGAACATAGCGAATGGGGGTGTGAGAGCAATAAACACAGGCCACTCGTGTCAACCATATCTCATCATTCACTAGCAGCAGCAGCAGCAGTAGCATGAGCAGCATGGGCAGCATCAATAGCGTAAGCGGGAGATTTCCGCAAAGTAAACGCCACAGCGAATCAAATCGATAGGTGTGCGACACATGAGCTGCTGGCAGTACACACATATTTGACAACAACAACAATATACAAAAAGCGCTTGCTCACCGCCACGCCCAAGAACGGGGGCCATACGCACAAGGCGCCACCGTCATCGAAGGGTGCCATGGTAGCCGGCGAGGTCGGGTGGCGAGCGGTGCCGACGCTTGCAGGTTCCAGGTCCTGCTGTTGCAGACAGACATAGCATAGTAGGTAGGTGCGTGCACCGTCATGGGGGGAGAGGGGTAGACTATGTGAGCCAACACTGTTTCGTCGGTGTCACTCATAGCTAGCCGATCATTCGTGAGACACTTGGCAGCAGCACCACCTGCATGAGCACCGGCAGCGTCGGGAAATGTCTGCAACGCACCGCATTTGAATCGATTCATACCAATCAAGGTGTCTGGCACATATGTGCGTTGTTTTCGTCCCGTTTATTATGGCGACAGTCCCCCATTTTTCATGGTGAGACGTGTACTACTCTTTTCAGTGTGTGTACCGTACTACACATATTTTCGTACAACTACAACCATCCAGGGCCACACAGGAGGGGGTAAACACAAGGGCTCTTTTCTTCTTTTCATGTATTTTCGTGCTCCACCTTTCTCCTGCGGTGCGGGCTGAAATATATTTTTATCGCGAGAAGGGTCCAGCCGTCCCTTTCCCTCGTCAACGGTGCTAACTAACGTCGAAGTTTGGTACTCACAAGAGCTTTTCCACCTGTATTTCGCTTTCACCTGCAAATGTTGTACATGTTTTCACCCCAAGGGGATTCAAACTCACGACCATTACGACTAACGGTTTTCGGGTACCACAATAACGGACCACCGGGGCGACCATATACAACAGAAAAAAATATTTGGAGCAAACACGTTTCACAAGATAGAAAAAAAACATTTCCCACGCTTACCGGAAAGCCCAAGGACGGAGACCAAGGGCACGATGGAACATGATCCACGCGGAATGCGGCCACGTCGAGCGGTGCCACAGACGACAAGGTCGCAACCGCGCACGCTCCAGGCTCCTGACAAACGGGCGTGCCGTCTGTCACAACAACGGTCTCGTCCACAACCTGCAGCACGTTACGGGAAGTGTGTTTGTGGGCGGGGGGTAGCGAAGGGGGTGTAAGACGGACAAGACTGTTTTGACCGTGTCAGGCATAGCTGATGATTCATCAGACGCGTGGCAGCAGCAGCAGCAGCAGCAGCAGCAGAAATCGTTTGTAAAGCACCACATTGAACCGATTCATCATGTGTGGCAAACGTGCAAGAGACAAAAGAGCATATTTTCCAAACGGAGCACTGCCGCCGTTGGCAAAAAAAGATTTAAAAAAACAAAACGGCAAGCCCAAGAACGGATGCCAAATGCACGATGAAAGAATGCCGCTACGTCCGTGGTGGACGTCGCGGAAGCCGGCAGGGTCGCGTGGGGTGTGGCACCGAGCTTGAAACTTCGAAGGGTCGGCACCACTCGCCACCTGACCCTGCCGGCTACCGCGGTGTCCACAACGGACGTAGCGACGATCTTCCATCGCATTTGGCCTCCGTTCCCGGGCTTCAGAGGTGTTTTTTTTTTCGTTGTTGTGAAATCTTATTGTTGCCAACAGCAGCAGTGTTCCGTTTGGGAAAAAGTATTTCAGCTCTCGTACCCGTCGCTTAAGAAACCACACAGCAGTGCTCTCGTTGCTGAACTGTTCCCTCGTCCGCCTTACTCGAAAAAATCTGTTCGCAACGCTTCGCCGATTTGACCACGTGCTCCGCTTTCATGACTGCTCCTCTCATTCTCCCTCACCACGAGCACGCACCTACCTACCTATATCTGTCGTCTGCAACAGCTGGACCCCACGCGGTCAAATCGGCCAAGTGTTGCGGACACTTGTTCGAGTAAGGCGGACAAGGGAGCAGTTCAGCAAAACGAGACCACTTCTGTGTGGTTCGGTATACTGTAGGGGTGCGATATGCAACCGATCGTAACGTGCATGCCACAAATCAGCAACGGCGTACGCCATTTCTAGCCCAAAAGGGACTATCAACATGAGAACCATGGCCATGCACACACGCATCAGCTCTGCCTCATCAATCTGCTACACATTGGCGACCGCACTTTGGCAAAAAATGCAGCAACACTTTTGATCCCCGCTCGGGACGCGCTACACTCAGGAAACTCCAGGAAATTCAACGTGCAAAACGCTCCAACCACACAAGACGCTGCCAGCGCAATACCACCATTACAAGATGTCGATCGTACCGGCCAATCGCCGAAGACCACCGGAGACCAGTGCACGGCTTCCGGCACGATTGGTTCGGGAGGCGCTTCCACCGCCATCGCCGCTCGGGAGCGGACGACACGCTGCCGGGAGCCGGGGCGGCGGGGCGGGAAAAGTGTGCACAAATAGGCGCGAGAAGAACAACTGGATGTGGCAGTCGAACGGATCGCTGGTGCTTTGATACAAAGCACGGCCATGGGGTTGGGCCCTTTGGCTTGAAATCACAGCGGTGTTGATGTATTGTGGTGGTACTCAAAACGCACCTTCTTTTTCCGCATGCCGGAGACTCTCCCGAAAGTATAACGCAGGTAAAAACCTCAGGGAGAAAAGATGAGAAACACTTGTCATCCATGCCGCCCCCTCCCCACGCAGAGGCGTTCAACCACATGAAATACCAGTTTCCTCGCTCCGTATCAATTTTCGAACCCGCCATTCCCCCCCTTTGCCAATCGATAATGACGTGCGTGTGCATATTTGTAGTACCTCCAAAACCGGCTCTTTTTCAGGCTGGGTTGCCGTCCAAAACACCTCGGGGGCGGGCTCTGCGGTGCTCTCCTCGAGGATCACCCGGACATCGATGTCGTTAACGATGATCCGCAGCGCGGCGGGGATGCCCTTGACTACGGTCTTGGCTCGCCGCAGCATCTCCTGGCCCTTGAAGGCGTCCGCCAAAGGCAGCAGCGTGATAGCCACCAGTAGAAGCAGCATCGGCCACGCCGGAAACCACCTCATTATTCTCTCGCCTGTGTAGGGCATGAAAGCGGTAGGAGGCGCGGCTTTAGTGACTGGCCAATGCACATTTCTTCGTTGCCCACATGTCCCCACCGGAGTTGCCCCACAATCGGCAGCTATGCTGCTTGTTGGAAGCTCTTGGCTAGAGGGAAAACCACAGAGTGCCGTGGCGCAAATCCTGTGTCTGGGTCTTGAATAATCTGACTCACACGATCCAAGGAGGGAAAATCGGGTCGGGCAATAAAGCTGTCCCTTGGAGGCCAAGAGCTTTCACGGCTCACGCGGCGATCTATCTATCTATCTCTCTTTCGAGTGTGACCAGCCTGAGCAGCAGCTGCATGGAGCAAGGGATACTCATCTGTGCGTGTACCGTAGCCACAACGAGAGAGAATCCGAGGGTCGACTTGGCTCCAGATCAAACAGCAAGCATGCTTTGTGGGATGATCATGCTCTTTCCGCCAGCGGCCTTGTGTGCGAGCAGAGCGCATCCACGGCGTGGCCCGTCGCCGTACATGTTGATGGACAAGCACTGCGTATACCGGCAAACTCCAAACGCCCGGGCGCGCTCCTCTCCATCGAGTCTATCTGTTGGGTGCGTGCACTTCCCTCCTCCCCTCACAACAGCACAAACAAACACGCACTCCCGTACCTGCTTCTTGCCCCTCTCGCTTTGCTCCGCTTTCGCTCCTCTCTCGCGCACGATCTTGCTTCTTGTCCTCTCACTCAACAGCAGGATCGATCGGCGGCCGTTCTCCGAAAAGAGCCAGCAGCCGAGTTACGATCCGTTTGTGCCCTCTTCCAAAACCACCAGCTTTCCCTCTCTCCGCTCAACTTGCGACTCCAGCAAAAAAAGGCGGGAAGAGATGGGAGTGACACGGGTTCAGTCCTCTACAGGATCCGTCCCGGCTTTCTCTTAACGCTTCCAAGGGGTTTCGAATCTGTTACGCTTCGGCAGCCGGTAGCATGAAAAGATGAAAAGGCACGCCCACAACGAGCAACTTTAGAAGACATGTATCCATCCGCACGACCATATCTCCGATCAGATGAGGTCCGGCATTCTGCATTCATTCCGTTGTCGATTGTCCCTTCCAGCATGCTGTCGTTGGCGGGGCGTATCCCGTGATCTGGTTCCATCGCTCCCACCAGCACGGGCGCTACGATGTGGTGATGGTGGAGGTCGTGCGTCTTGGCAAGCTTGACAGCTTGACCGAACGGGGCCCTGCGGAAGCTATCGATGTTTTGACCTGTTGTACCCCCCCGTCTTGTACCCCCCCCGTCTGCCCGCACCATCTGAGGGCCCCTGCCTGATCTCCGCAATCTCCGAAGATTTCAAAACACCCAGCTCGTTCGTATGTGGGTGTGTTGTGATTGCTGACTGCTGACAGCACCGCGACCCTACTGCTGTGTACAGCGTTCGTATTTGTGTTGTGCGGTGTACCTGTCGCCATCTTCCCTGATTTTCGACTCAACGTCCCTCTCCGGGAAACTATCAATTGTTCCGCAGCTTCATCCGCGCTGCTGCAGCGCTGCAAGAGAGCCAGGCGTTGCTCATCCACGCGAGCTGTGAAGCACCCTGGGGACGACCATGAGCCAGGCCGAGTCAGGTGAGCTGGCCACGGGGGTTGATCACCTTTGCTGTCGATATATTTTATGGGTCATACACTGTCTACAGGAGCAAGGTTCTTCGTTACTCTAGACCGACGAGGCAATTCTAAGGCAGGTCCCCCCGTCCATCAACGCCACTTCCAAAGTTGCAGGTTAAAATCTTATCTAACGGACTAGCAAGTTGTCACAAAGACACTGCGCCGTGTTCCCTGTGAAGGTTGAAGGTTACATTTTACAACACGCGACATGACGGAGGGTTTCTCCCCGATACCTTTGTCGTTGACCCAGTGTAGAGAACTACAGGGGATGTATTGCAAGATGTAGGCTAGCTTACAGATGTTTTTTGTACTTGGCACCAGCTGGTATCACTGATATAAATCGTTTGTGTATAGACATAGCTCGACTCGAAATGCGTCCAGTACCCAGCCGGTTTTCCCCCCACTCACTGCAAAGACTCCACCACATCCCGTTCGACTGTGGGTGTATCTCGAATGGGTATGTTAGTGCACTGCCGCCCTCAGCGGTCTGTGGTGTTGAGACTGGGGACTATGTTATCCCAGGAACAGCTGATAAAAAAGGACCATGCATTGTATATATTCGTCACGCAAGCCCCTCAGGCAAGCTGGTATTCGACACGCAAGCCCCTCAGGCAAGCTGGTATTCAACACGCAAGCCCCTCAGGCAAGTGCCGGGAGCACACCGCTGTGTGCTCCCGGGGGCCCCGCACTTGGACCACAACCGCATACATACCCTCACACCCATACTTCCCATACGCGTATCCCCCACAGAGGATGCACAGATCGGACTCATATCCAAGTACCACAAACAGCCCCCCTACTTGATACGATGTACGATCTTGCAACCAATGCAAAAACGCAATCAGCAAACATAGAAAAACACCCCTTGAGAAAACTTATTCAACAAAACTGGCTACGCATCCAACACAAAGCGTCTCCATCAGTTTATTCACGAATCCAAAGCGTTCGTCTCTGGAAATAATCTCAAACCGTTGACACAAAAGAATCATCCTCAGAAAAGTACCCAACAATTATTTGTGCTACATCAGAAAGGCGTCGGAACGAAAACGGACATTTCTGGAAAAAAAACAACTTCCAAAAGAGTTGGCACCAAATCCTCAAACAAAACAAAAACTCAACTTCTTGACCAATCAAAACGAGAATTCGGAAAGCACAATGGCCCCAACCATTAATCGTCAAAACATGTCAAACCCTTCCTCCAATACAGTGTCCGAGGACCAAATCCTAAACAGCGCGCACCCGCTAATCGGTACCGTCGCTGTTGTCCAAGAAACGATAGAAAATGTAAGCAAGCATCCACGCAAACAGCCCTCCTGCTGTCAGCTCCCAAAATTCACCCCGAGCTAATATCTCGATGTCAACAGTCCCCCCTGCTTTGCCGTTCACCTAAAACACAAATAGACAAGGCCAGAAAACGAACCAATTCGATTGCTGCTCACGCCCTCTAGAATCATGGTCATACATGACATCCCCCCCCATGATTTTCGATGCAAGAGCAGCAAAACATGCGATACAAACCAAAAACATGAAAACACGTTACACTCATGGCATCAAACTCCGGAAAAATTCGTACCGTATGAAAACTGTATTTGCAACTAGAACTCCAAAAGCTACCCTGCTCCCTGAGCCACATGCCTTCACGCACGTCAAGCAACGCGCTATCATCCCATTTCTTGCGCGCGGCCAAAAACACACCGCAGAGAGCGACCGCTTAACTCAGGACCTAACATAAAAAAACAAACAAACCAAAAGTATCGAAACACCCTAAGCGCAAAACGCGACTGAACGTACTCCCGCCAAAGAATAGGGAAATAATATGAAGCATTCAGCTGCAAGGTAAAACGCGACTGAAAACATACGAAGAACCAAGGAAGAAAAAAAAAAAAAAATACCTACGTGCTGCTTTCTATTCCACAGGTTGTGGCAATGCTTATCTTGTCGCAGCGTACATTTATTATCATGAAACCAAGTACAGAAAAAAAAAACATGGCGAAGCTAAAACGTCCATGCCTGCTCACAATACCGAACAAAGTCGTAAACGTTTCACATGATTTCCCACTTGGCTGTAACAAGGTGAGGTCGTCGCTGTCACCGTGTCCTCCCCGTTCCCGGTCGACTCGAGGGCGCCACCGCTGCTGCCGCCGCTGTCATCGCCGCCGTTGCCGTTCCCCCGCCGCCACGACCGCCATGAGTTCCAGCGCCAACACGGCTGCCGGTAACGTCGCTGCTGCCGCCTCTACCACCGCCGCCGTTGTCGCCGCTGCCGCCGACGGGGCTCTGGCCAAAACCGCCGCTGCCGTCTTCTGCTGCCGTCGGAGCTCTGGCCGAAGCCACCACTCTCGTCGCTGCTCCTGCTGCCGCCGGTGTCGCCGCCGGAGCTCTGGCCGAAGCCACCACTCCCGTCGGGGCAGCCGCCGTTGCCGCCGTCGGAGCTGCCACTCCCGTTCCTGCCCCTATCGAAGGGGTACGCCACCCCTGGTACCGCCCCCCGTCTCCTCCACCCCTATAATACCCCGACGCATACCCAGCGCCATCCACCATATCTCTAGTATCATCCCCCGCTGAAATGCGCTCCTCTGCCTGCTCAAGTTTCCTCCGTAACTCCGCATTCTCGGCTTCCGCTTTCTTCATTCCTTCTTCAAACTCTCTCTTCTCTCTTTCCGTCATCGCTGTACCAACACCTGGCCTAGGTAGGCTCCACTCGATATCGTGTTAGTGCACTGCCGCCCTCAGCGGTCTGTGGTGTTGAGACTGGGGACTATGTTATCCCAGGAACAGCTGATAAAAAAGGACCATGCATTGTATATATTCATCACGCAAGCCCCTCAGGCAAGCTGGTATTCGACACGCAAGCCCCTCAGGCAAGCTGGTATTCAACACGCAAGCCCCTCAGGCAAGTGCCGGGAGCACACCGCTGTGTGCTCCCGGGGGCCCCGCACTTGGACCACAAACGCATACATACATACCCTCACACCCATACTTCCCATACGCGTATCCCCCACAGAGGATGCGCAGATCGGACTCATATCCAAGTACCACAAACAGGGTAGCTTTTCTGTTTGTATATTTACTTTCCCTAAGGTTTGAGTTACTTAGAGTTGGCTCACGGTTGGGGCATCGTGAGAGTTACTCTTCTCTCTGGGGGGAGACATTGCCATCTGTGACGCAATTACGAAACTATACCCCAAAGAGGACAACCCATGTACTGCTTTGCAGAGAATAAGGGCTAGAAGACTGCAGTACAGCAGGAGTCTTCTTCTGAAAGTCCAATGTACTTGTGTTGTCGATTTGTTCTTGATTTGTGTTCGTGAAAGACAGAATCGCATCACATTGATTTCCGGTAATCATCACAACAGCTGGTCATGCACGAAAGTCTCCCAAGGGTTCAGAATAATCGAACAAAACCTCATTGGTAAGGATACCAAGGTCTGACAACGGTGGCATGTTCACGGCCATTGCCATTCATATCGGCGTGGGTTTGATTCATGGGAATCAGCCAAAAGCATGCGCAGAGTTGCTTGACATGAGCACCACTCCACACTGCTGCAGTCCCAGTAAACATGGCGTTTACACCCGCTGGCCTGAATATTGGTTCGGTGATGGGTCAACAACAAGTGCAATTTTTCCCAATAAAATGCTTTGCCTATGCCACTGCAGGTGGAACTGGCTTTGACAACGCAGCACTTGGTCGCCTCCGTGAACCATGAGACCATTTACGCTACGCTCTTACCGCTGTTTATCGACAATCACACGACCGGAAGCATGTTTTGAGGGTGTGTATATTTTTATCCCGCCTCCTCTTCTGTCTACACCTTTCGACATGCTTCTTGATATTTTCGCGACCAGGCTGCGGAGTCGCACGCGAGGCAGGGCCGATTTCCACATGGCTCTCCGTATGCCTGCCGCTCGTTTTGCTCTCTTTCCTGCCTGCATTATCTGTCGAACGCCCCCAGGGAACTTGTCGTTGGTTGGTTTGTGTCTGCCTTCCCTGCTAAATTCACTCACTCACAGATGCCACACCCGCTCATGTTGCGCTCCAGCTGCTGCTGCCGGTGCTGCCGCTGCTATTGCTCAACCCCCGTTTGCTACCGCTGTGCCACAGTCTACATCTCCACGATGGTCACCCCTTGAGCTTTCCCTATTACGAACCAGCAGCACTGCTACTTGGGGGATATTTGCACCACAGCGCTACGGAACTATTGTACGTAGCAGGAGAGCCGCTGCTGTGAATCCTGTGCCTCCTCCATTCACTTGTTCACACTTCCGCTTGCTGCTGCTGCTGCTGCTGCTGCTGCTGCAGATCCTTTGGATGGTACCTGGCAGGGACGAAGGAGGCGGGGGTCGTCAATCTGCCGGGGGTGGGCACCTCATGCTGATGCCCACAGCAGCGGATCCCGAGGGTGAGAGCATCGTTAGGTTGGCACAACATCAACAACAACAGGGTGGAGGTGGCTCGGTCCTCGCTGGGTATTGCTGCTGCCGTAAGCTATTTAGCCGAGTTACGCTAGCGTGTTTTTGTTTGGGGCACGTTGCGGGTGTGTGTGTGTGTTTTGTTTTTTTTCTGTGGCCGGTTGGCTGGGGGCCTGATCGCTTCCTTCTCCCGCTTCTTGTCATCTTTCACTCACAAGAGTGTTGTCTTTGTCGAGATGTTGCTTGAGGGCATCGCATGCACCGGTAGTGTATATCCAGGTAATTTACTGGTACGCCTCCCGGGCACTAAAAATTGGTCAGGCATCGACTCGGGCTTTTAAGTCCCGACTCACTGCTATACTAGCCTCCATGTTGTCGGCCTCCGGGTGATGGCACTACACTAGTTTAGTTTCAGCGCCACTTCTTGAGCGCAATGCCTCTGTCCCTTCGTCGCCTCAATGCGGTTCATCGGTTCATTCGGACCAATGGATCATGCAAGCGTACGGTACGGTACAGTACGGTACAGTACAGTACAGTACGCTGTTCTTCACTGTTGTATTGTCGTATTTTTGGATCTTTGGCCTCGATCCTCCATTTGCCTTTTCCATTTGTCGGGTGCCTCCGGACACAGGTACCGCCGCCGCTGCCGCCGCAGTCTTATATTCTTCGGCATGCAGCAATACTTCGGATGTGCCAACGCCTCCACGGCCACGCCCTGCGTAGAGGAGTGAAATCAGGTTTTGTAATAGTGATGGTGGTGGTGGTGGTGGCGGCGGAGAAGAGGAGGCAGCGGCATCGCTAGGAGGATTCTTAGGGTCGCTGACGGGCAGCATGGACCAGACTAACAAATGCGTGGCCGGCACGGCAGTGGGTGAGCACCAGCAGCACCATTTTGTTGTCATTTGTCACTCTTCAGCTCTCCAGTCGAGCAAGCCCTGGCCGTTCACATTTGTTCATCGTCACCCTGAGGTCGAACTACGTATGCCTCGTAACCTACGTTACAAAATAGCCGTCGGAGGCCGTACACCCCAAATACCGCATGAAAGTGTGTACCCACCCTTTTGTGGGATAGGAGGCCTGTGACCACAGGAGGGTTGGATCGGTACTGGTGTCAGAAGGTACGGAGCAGAGAGAGACCCGCTTGCTTTTGTGTGAAGGTTTCGATTACGGCAACAAGGACAACGATGAAAACAAGAAGACTGTTTCTGCGAGAAATGACCGGGGAATACCTTGAGGCACAGACCACCATCTGCCCGAATATGTCGAAGCTAACCTTCTTTGTTTCTCTCTGCGCGTGCTCGTTGTCTGCGCACCGCCGCGCACGCAGTCTGCCGGTGACCTGTTTGATTGTCTGGCACCTGGCCAGGATTGAGCAGAGTTTGGCTCGAAGAAGGCGGGAGTGGGCGCACGTATGGTGGCTTGGGGCATGGATACGATGGAACAATGTGAGAGTTTGTCTCTCACGAACCGGTTGGCGGCAAGAATCATCGAAGATCAGGATTCGATGCTTGTCTGTGTCGCGCACAAACCCAAGAGTTCACATTGGTTCTACCATGGCATGTTTATTGGTTTGGTTCGGTTCTCATGACCGCATTCATACGACTACGGCCCGGAGACGTGTACAGCATATGCCGGCGTTGAGCGATCTAGCCCCCTACCCCTGGTCTCCCGTGATCGTATCCTCTCGACACACTGTGCTATCCTTCGGTGCATAGGTATCTAGTTGTCTTGTTTATGTCACGGGGTCACTGCCTTCCTCTCTCTCGCGCGCCACCTTTGCAATCTTTTTCTTGTCTCGCGGGGGGGCTGGGCGTGTTGGGCTCGAAGCTGAAGTTCGAAAGGTTCCCCCACGTTCTCGTATTCTTGCGTAAAGGTGTAACGTTGTCGTTTGCTTGCACGTGCCCACCGATCCCTGTTGCTTATGATGGACCGTCCACAGTCCAGGTCCCATAGGCGTAGGCGCACGTTGTCCCCACCGCACCTCCGTTCCTTGCACAACCTACCAAGCAACAACGTCCCCGCGGCCCTGAGATGATGTTGATGCCCCTCAATGGTCAACACCCCCCCCCTCCCCCAGACTGCGCTTGGCTTTCCGTCCCAAAAGCAGGCGAGAAAACGAAGAGGAACCAAGCTTCAAGCCCAGCTGCAACGGACCAAGAGCATCGTGTTCCGCTGGTGTGTGTGCTGGGGAAGCTGTCGGAGGTGCGGTGCCTGCAGTTTCAGCAAGGCCCTCGGCACGACCCTAGACGCGAGCCAGGGTCCCCGACGCCCCCCGGAACGCCGCCGAGGAAGAGAGGGCGTCGGTCCGGCAGCTGTGCTCCGATCTGAGGAGAGACATGTGGGCCGGAGTCGGGGGTGGTATCCTTCCTCTTCCACCTCGCGCGCCGGCGGCGGGAGCGGCGCTTTGGGCGGAGGCGTTCTGCACGTCGTCGTTCGCGGAAGCGGCGGTTATTTCGCCAGCCCGTCGTCGGCCAGCTCCGTCTCCAGGGGGCAGGGCGAGGCGCGCGAGAGAGCTCAAGAAGGTCGTGCTCGCGGAGGAGAGGGGAGGCACCGCCGCTGGAACGCGCACCGTCGGCGGGCAGGGGTGGCAGAAGGTGGAGGCTTCCGATGCGTTCCTGCTGGGGAGGGTGTCGGGGCTCTCGGCGCGGGAGTTCGACTCGCGGAGGGGGTACTGCGGCCGGGATCCCGACGTGTACGCTCAGCATTGCAAGTTCAGCTGCCACGGCCCAGGGATCCCCCAACTTGCGGACGGAAACGTAGGAAGGCAGAGACTGGTTGCTGTTTGCCGTACTCAATCTAGGTCTGGAGTATTCCGCTGCTAGGAACGTGCTTCCTTCTCGGGGTGTTGATGTTCGTGTGTAGGTATTGCGGCGTTCGTTTCGGCGTGCATGTTCGTGTGGTCGCCTACGGGGCGTAGATAAGCCTGGAGGAGGTGGGTGATTTGACAGAGTCATTTCGGCAGTGATACCAGTAACTGATCCGGCGCGATCTTTGAAGGGTAATCATATACCATGGTATGTATTTTTCAGTCTACCGTTGCAGGGATATGTTTGCCGAAGGCTTCAGGACCGCCCTTTTGTTTTTTTCATTCTTCCGGTGTCATTTTGCGCTTGCGGTGCCTGCCTGTGGTGGCCTCGTTGAAAGTGTAATGGAAAGAGCAAACTAAAACTGGTCCAAATGTAACCAACCTGTCGTGATTAGCGCAAGGGACTGGGAGGGAGACAAACTCGAAGTATCAGCACTTATGTTTTCCTCGGGGTCACCTCATTGTACCATCATGAGACAGGTCAAGGACAACCTTGGGATCACACGACAGTCACCATTCTTGGCACACAGCGATCATGAATCACCGGCGCCACAACGGTGAAGCCCAGGTCTAGTGGGCGACAGCACGCACGCCCTGCAGAGGCAGCACGGACATTGCACGCCAGTTCCATCGCAAGCTTGGTCCGTGAGTACTGTCCACTCAATCTTCGAGCCGCTCGCTTGAAGTATGTACATGCATTTATTTGGCCTGGATGATTACTTTGGTCATCATTCTTGTTTCCTTGAATGTTTCATGAGACACACTTAGATTGTATTCCTTGTCACACTGCCGACCAAGGGCCGGAGCAAAAAACAATTACCACAAAATTCTGGCAGCACAACAATCGGGTAGACTACCTCTGCTAAAACCCATGCGTGCAAGCAAAAAGCAAGCCAACACCACGTGACCCCTGCGGTTTGGCACGAAATGCAGCATCAACGAGGCACACAAGAAGGAGCCCGCAGGCACGCCTCCCCACAATTAAATTGTTGAGATCGACTCATAGACGCACGCTGGAACCGCAATGCTCCTCTCGCCGCTACACCCTTCAGCGAGAAGCGAGGCATGAAAAAAATATATGCATTTGCCCGATTGGCCCGATTTGCCCGAGAAAAAAAACGCAAACCGGGCAACGAGGAAAAAAAGTCGTTGATCGTGGAAACAATCTAGTTGTACATGGGCTCGAGTTTTTGCCGTTCATGGGAATGCACCATCGGGGATAGGCACCAAGGACATCTAAAGTACGAAGTACATAGTAATCCGTGCCACATCCGTCGAAAGCAAACCCATTAGTGGACCCGAGCCATAGCTGTACAACTGTTTCGTTTCCACGGCTTGACAGTAAACCGCATCACCTCAGGCGGGCAAAGGGTCGGATGAACCGACACATCGCTCAACGCCTTCGAGAGCAAGATTACTGCCAAGAACAAAAAAAAAAACAACAACAACAACAACCCGCTGCCGCTCTAGGTGCCCGCGGAGAAGCCCTGTCCCCCCTCCCCTCCCCCGGACATCCCGTCACTGCTGTCATCTCCCTCTCCCTCTCCCACCGGCTTCTTTTCCTTCTTTGCCTTGACCCCGCGTTTTCCCCTCCTGGTCTTCCTGCGCTCCCCCCCCCCCTCCTCCTCTTGCGGCGGCCCTGAGGGTTGGCCGCCCGCCTCCTCCTTCTGCTCCCCCTCCTGCTGGGACGGCCCCGAGAGGTTTCCGCCCGCCTCCTCCTCGCGCCCGTCGTCGTCGCCACCCCCGCCTGCCTTGGGTAGCTGCTTGCCGACCTTCCAATGGGCGAAGTGTGGGCCTAGCTCGGACTCTTTGCCCCACACCCTGGCGGACTCCTCCGCCCTCTCGTTCATCTTGTGCAGGACTTTCGGCAACTGGCGGTCAGCCAAGGTCTTGTTCTGGACCTTCAAGAGGCCAGCTCCGAGGGCGTCCGCGTTGTTCTTGAGGTCGTTGAGCTTGGCCGTGAGACCCTCCTGGATGTCCTGGATCTCCTGCTGCACTGTTGCCATCTCGTCAGCCAGCTTGACTTGCCCCATTTCGAGCTGTTCGGTGCCGAGGCGGAATATCTCGTCCATCACCGCCTTCTCCATGGCAGTAGGCATGTCGGCAGCTTGCTTCTTCAGCTGGAGGACGCCTGCGCGGAGGGAGGCGATGGTGGAAGGCGTGTCACCAAGCTCGTGCTCCACGCGACCGAGAAGCCTGGCCTCAACGCCGTCGAGCATATTTTTTCACTTGCCGTCCTTGGTCTCCCTGTTGTCCTGGACCATCTTCCCGATGGCCAGAACCGCCTCCTTTCGGGAGTCCGCGATGACGCTCTCGAACAACTGCTTGGCCTTTCCCCTCTCCTCGTCGAGCTGGCTCTGGAAGACGAGCTTCATCTTCTCCTCTGACGCGGCGATGGCGGCGGCGGTGGCAATATCGGCCTCAGTCTGCCACCTCCTCCTCTCCTCCTCGAGCTGGCTCTGGAAGACCAGCTGCATCTTCTTTTCCATCTTCTTCCCGGACGCGGCGGCGGCGGCGGTGGTGGCGATCTCGGCCTCAGTCTGACACCTCCCCATCTCCTCCTCGAGCTGGCTCTGGAGGACGAGCTTGATCTTGTCCTCCATCTTCTTCCCTGACGCGACGACGGCGGCGGCGGTGGCAATCATGGCCTCTCGCTGCCACCTCCTCCTCTCCTCCTCGTGGTTGGACACAGCTCCGGCGAACAGCCGCAAACGTCGGCAGAGGGTCATCACCAGCCAGCAGCAGCTCAGCCCGCCGCACAGCGCCGTCATCTACCAGTTCCTGGATCAGCCGTCATGAATGTTGAAACAATACGCACACCGGTGGCAGCAGAATCAAGTCTACAGTAGTCACGGTCGAATATGTAAATGCGCATCGATGAGAGCTCCATAAACAAACGGCGAAACTCATACCGAAACAGCGTTCGTCCGTACCCAGTTTACAAACACGCTGTGCCACACGTCAACCCACAGAAGGTCATGAGGACATATTTGGCAGTGGCGCTGAGAATGAATCAAGCAATCGCTCATCTGCAGAACAGAAAATACTGTTGAAACGGAACTCCCGTGATGGCAGGTAATCTTCTCCCTGAATGATGGCTGAGCACCAATTTTTCCAAAATCGCGGGTAACGTCAACACCAATGGCATGGCTCTCGCCATCCACCCAACCGTTAGGCAAACGCGATGAACTCTGAGCTGACGGGGAAACGTATCGTCCGAAGAAACGATCTTCCGAAGGAGAACACTGCCATGCACAAAGAACATGACCGAAGCATACCTGACAGGCATGGCAGCAGGCACGCTGTAGTTCCACGAACGCCACCCTGCCTTCTGGACCAAGAACATGAGGCTCCAGAACCCGAACTGGTATAAAAAAAGGGTGGGGTCGGAGGGGCAGGGAGGGGAAGGGTTAGCTGAGCGAAAACGCTGCAAAGGAGTGGTGCAGTCCTCGTCTGTCTCTGTCACGAGACGATGCGTGTTCGACAGCAGTTCTGGGCAACATCAACCGTGCCTATGATGCTCCGGAAATTTCGCCAACGAATAGCACCGCCTACGCCGTTCAACAAACTCGAATCGCCGGGGGGGGTGTGTTGTTTGTTGTTGTTGTTGTTGTGGTTGTTTGCCTTCGCATGAAAAACCGTCCCGGTTTCCGCTCATTACCTTCTAGCATCCGTACTGGGCCAACTAACGCGAACGCCTTCCGTGTTCACAGCCCAACTACCCCCCAAAAGAGGATGCACCTTTCTAGAAAAACAAAATGTACACCGCGGATATTCCGGCTCTCACGTGCTTCTTGTCGTCCGCAACGTCCACTATCGAAGCCTGCTCGGCTTCCCACTCGCGCACGATGCGGTGCAGTTGGGATACCTGCCGGACCATGTTAGTCTCGGCCAGAAAAGCGCGATCGACCATCTGGGTGAGGTCGACGGGGGTCACGGACGACAAGGTCGCCACCACGCACGCTCCAGGCTCGTCGCACAAGGGCATGGGACTCGCCTCGTCGATTGCCTGTAGCACGCAATGGGAAGGTGAAGCAGCGGGCGAACATGGCGAAGGCGGTGTAAGAGAGCAAAACAATGGGTAGTCCGCGCCAACCATCGTTGATCACCCACGAGAAACTGGCAGACACAGGATTTGCGCCACGGCACTCTGTGGTTTTCCCTCTAGCCAAGAGCTTCCAACAAGCGGC
>FN649748.1:2474198-2493292 GCA_000310025.1 Ectocarpus siliculosus
TCACGACAAACGACAAGAATGTAGAACATGTGCCTATATTATTCAACGGCAAAAGATAGGCCAGTTGCTAGTTCAACAGCGGTTAACACCATAATACTGCTGGTGCCAAAGGCGGCAAAGAACCGAACAACGGCGGTAAGATGACCTATTCCATAATTCAAGGAACTGATATCCTACCGGGAGACATGTCGTACCTCTAGCTGAAAGAAGCCGTTGCTGTCGATGCAGTGTTCCGCTCCTTCCAAAGTAGGCATCGTGGGTCTTCCGCCGACAGCAACAAGAATGTGGTCGGCGGTGTATTCCACTCCTTCCACTTGCACCGTTTTGGGCCCAACGAAGGAGCCATACTGCACAGAAACAGGTACCAACGTGTATATCCATCAACCAACCGCCAGACGGCAAGATCGTAGGATATATAAAGACGGGAGTCGGATACGGTGGCGAATCGGCTACACAAGGTGCTCTCACAGCTCGTCCCCGTCCCGCCTCTGCATATATCTGCCTGTTGTGTCAGCAATCTTTCCGATAACATGATTTTGTCGCGGTTTGTAGCTGTAAGTGCACCAAGCACGTCTACAGCCAACACTCTAGATACGTGGACAGTCTATCGACCGGACACTCACACCCTCGATGATCTCCACCCCAGAGTTCCCCAGGTTACGCTCGTATATGCCGTTGAGGCGGGTGATGTACGTGTCGCGGGCTTCCTTGAGGGCGGGCCAGTCGACCTTGCCAGCAGACGTGACCACGCCGAAATTTTTCGCCTCGTTGACCATGTCCATCACATGGGCACTATTCCACATGACCTTTTTGCGGGAGAGGAAACGTCACGCAGGTGAGACGTAGGAGGTGTGTCGTAAGTGTGGTTAACGGGGAATTTGTTGACAGGCGGCATTCGCCGCAATCGCTTCGACAAAATGTCAGCAGTGTACGAAAGGGTTTCATGCAAAAATGACCGGCTTCTCGTCCGTACCTCGATTCGATTACAACCCAAAATGCATGGGCCTCTGAGGAACATAACGGTTGAATAATGAAAACGCTACAGCGGTTCTCTTCTGTGCAGCAGCAGCGGAGCTACGTACGGTCGAGGGTTGCGCACAAGAACACCTCTACACAGGCTGCAGCGTGCCTGATTCTAGACTACTGCTGTTAATCTTTTTTGTGAGACTGCAGTACCACGATGGTTTGAACCAGCGACAGTGAACTTTAGAACACTTCGAGGATACCTTTCGAACACAAAAGGTGACCCGTTGCATAAGAGTCGAGACATGGTTCGAGACATGGTTCCCCCCCTGCACCGGTGTGTCTGAAGTTGGGAGGAAACAAACGTTTCGATCGATTGACCCGTCAAGTCTCTTTCTTACCTTCTTCGGGACGCAGCCAACATTCACGCAGGTTCCACCCATAGCACTTGCCTCGATCACAGCCACCTGAGGCAAAACAATCAAGCTATCGTCAGAGACAAAATGTGTATACTAGTACAAAGAGACGAAAGGTGTTACACAAGTACAGCAGTGCGCATGCCACTACCGATAGACGAGCAAAAAGAGGCGGCCAGGTGTCCTTTCTTTGGTGCGTTTTGATCCCGTGTGGTCATGTGGTCATGTGTTCATGTTTTCAAAAAAAATACAAGTAGTTTCACTACGTTGTTGTGGCTGGCAACACACCTTGGCATCATATGTCGCAGCTCGGCGGGCACTAGATACCCCCCCAGACCCACCCCCTATCACTAAATAGTCAAAGTGCTCGGCGGAGGCCATGCAAGGAGTCGCCCGCGTCGCTCCCCCACGGCTTAGCAGTCTTCGAGAAGTTACAGCTATTGGGGATGTCCGTCGCAGAGCCGCGCCCGCCGCGAAGTGATTCATAGTGAAGGATGAAGCCCCGCAGGCAAGAGATGCAAGCGTGAGGCCTCTCAGGCCATGGAGAGATAACATGGCAGATGTGCGAGGTGGGAGGGTAGATTTGGACAGCAGGCCGTGGGTTCGGTGCGCTCTTGAGAAGAGGGAGTTCGATATTTTCGAGAAAACGTTCGCGGTTGACACCTCGGAATCGGTTTCGTTTCGCCCGACGACTCACAGAGCTGACTGACGTGTTGCTCTGATCTCTTGATCGCATCTTGGTGTTTGATCACAGCAAGTGTGGATTACGAGTTACTACCCGTTTGACATAATGCTCCAGTCGAAGGGATGTGATATATGATCTTTGCAGTGAGTGGGGAAAGTATCTGACACAACCTTCGAAGGCGCTAATCAAACTACTACTTGTATAGAATAGGCAAGACATACTACAGCAGTGTGTAGTAGATGGTGTCGTGCTTGGCGCACACCACCCGCCGCAGTCCGTAGGGTTTTCGAAATTAAGTATTCGAGATTGTCCCTTTTTAAGGATGACCCCGATGCGTCTACGATGCTTGACGAGCACCACGGCAGCCGTGGGCCCGATACAACGGTGCGCTACTGCTGTAGCCTACATACCCTACTGTGAACTCACGGGAATCACCACGACAGATATCTACACACATACATAAAGATGAAAGGTATATCCTGTGTACTACTACTATTCTACAAGAATCATGTAGACTTGGAAAAGCGCGGTCCGAATGGTTTTTTGATGTAGACAACACAAATACCAAGAGTAGGTGAGTGTGGACATACGGGTATGCTGTATCTGGTTGAACTGAACTATTTACCTTCAGTAATATATAACTACAGCATGTATGTATGTACTACTACGGACTACTACTAATAGTTTCAATAACTACCGCTCGCTCTCATGCTGACAGAGTAAAATATAAGGTGAGCAAACAAAGGTGTTCACCCTGCGGCTTGCTTGTAGAGTTGGTTTTGCGAATCACCGCCCAGCAGTCCGGCTAGATATATGCATGCCTACGATGATGGTCCATTAGATTTATTCTTCCTGCATTTTTGTCGCAGGGTTATGTGACTAAATAAATATATAATCAGTGGACTCATAGCAGTGAGGGGTGTGCCCTTGCATAGGTCTCAGGTGTTCAGGAGGACCCGATTCGAAGGGTATCCGTCGATTGACTTTTACCAGCATCGTCGGTATGTACTGTATATACACACCTACCTTCGCATACATATAATATGGCGTCATCTGCAGGAGGAGGAGGACACGGCACGGCTGGGTTCGAATCTCCTTCCTTGTGTTACACATTCATTTTTGTCCTGACTTACTTGACCTTTTCCCATGGATACCACCAACAATAATATTGTGTTTCAGTCCTGAGAGCACCTCTTGAAGTCGCTCCTACCAAGGGTGTGTGACACCTCTGTCAAATTACTACCCGTCCTGCCCCAATGGGTTCCCAGTTGTGAGGGTAAAAACTCTGTGGGTTGTTGTTGTTGTTGTTGTTGTTGTTGTTGTTGTTGTTTTCTTCCAATCATGAATAACCGTTCCGTCCGTTCGTTCCGGTCTCCGTTCAGTACCTTCTAAAGTCCGTCTGGTCCAACTCATTGACGCGGACGCCTTCCGCTGTCACAATCCAACTGCCCCCAAAGGGGGGGGTACACCTTTCTGAAAAGAAAAAAGTCAATTGTAAGGACCCCAGAAAAAAACCTCCAACGCGCGATTTGTTTTCTACCCAACGAACAAACTAAGGAAAACTAACCGGGATACAGACGATCGACTCCGTCCGGTCAAAAGAGACGAAAGGACGAAAGACGAAGAAGGAAATAATAGAAATAGAGAAAGACAAAGGAAACAAAAAGTGAGATAGACAGGTCCCCTCCAACGCTCCAGTCTACCGGGACAACAACGAAATAGGCAACTACTAATGCGACACCAAGCAGATGTCTGACTTCACGACGAGAATAACATCACTTCGGGGGCACAGCGCGGGGGGGCGGGTTAGCGACGCGACGGAAAGAAATACTCCGTGGGGTGGAGAGTGTTAGGGAGAAGGGCCCGATTCGCAGGGTATCCGTCGATTGACGTTTAACAGAAGAATTGGTACACCTTCGCGTAGGCAAGAAAACTTCGGGTGGGAAGCGGCGTGCTACCGGAAGAAGAGGGTTCTGCAACACCCCCCGGCTTTCTATATCGCACGGTGCTTTTTTTTTACTTGTAGTGTGTGTTGATATTGCGCGAATATACAGTTAGCGCCCGCCTTTAAAAAACGTCAATTCATTTTGGGTCGAGGCTCAATTTTTCATTTCGTTACCGCGGTCGAGCATATGTCACTATGATTGAAGAGTGAGTTTGGTGTAGGATCCACGGCTGGCTGAGGTGTGTTCATTGTTCGATTTTTTGTTTCTCGCCAAAATTTAAGTTTTGTTTGCCGTTTTGTAAACGCCGGTCGCCCCGGTGGTCTAGTTGGTGTCTTCGAAACCATCTAGAGGTCGGGTCAGGGGTTCGAATCCCGGCGTAAGCGAGCTTTTCTTGCAAAGCGAGTTTTTCTCTCGCTTCCGCTTTTGGCCTAGTGGATAGCGCTAGCTAGTAGTACGTGTGTACACAGAGAGAAGAGAGTGCTGAACTCTTCTTCTCTCATTAAAGATCGAAGGCAAAGTACCGCAGGAGGGGACGGTAGAGAGAGGCTCTTCTGTGTGACCACGGGCTGGAGTAAACGGCACTACTAGCGCTGATTTGAAGTGAAGAAAAAAAAAATCACGGGCGAAATAACTGCTGTATCGCAAGGTGCATCTACTTTATCTATTTTTTACGTAGTTAATCGCCGCGGGCACGTATCAACAGGGCTCCAACAACAAAATTAATTGTGGGCGGGCAGCTACTCCTTCTATCGTAGGATCACCTAACAAAATCTTTTTCCCGATCTAAATAGAACATCGGACCATCCTGCGCTATCTCTGTTGCTTCTTATGTGGTCGCCCACTAGTTGCTGTTCTCCGGTCACGAGGTATGTTCGGGTCGCCCCCATGGTATAAATAAGCAATCATTCTCGTATCCTTTGGACGTGTAAAGTCATCCAGAAGCTCGAATCCCTGCCGTAACATTGTTTAAAAGGCGCATACTCGTGAGCATACCAAGTCCGACAAATAAACATGTCGACAGGGAAATGATAGCTAGACCTCTATCTCACGATAACGTTGGCAAGTATCGCAATACCGGCTAGGTAAAAAGTATCAAACGTCCGTTTCTATGTGGCGCAGAAAAAAGAAAGGGCATGGTGTAATTCGTTTGCCACCACAGTCAGTCAACGCCCTGAACACGATTTCCCCATTCATTCTTGTAAACACGCGAGCCTTACTTCCCAACCGCGGTTGTATCAAGATTAAAGGGTGGGGCGCTTCCATCTGTTTTCTAAGTGCTTTGACCCTTTTCCGAATCTATGAAAGTTCCATCGCACAAATCCAGAGCGCTGCAGTACGTTCTTCCACCGTACATGTAGTCGAATGGAATGCACCGTACACAAAAAGATCACTTTTTCAACTCCAAACAAGCGCGGCTATCTACAAGGCAGCCTTAGAATCGATGCACCAGCCTGTGGTCGAAGTGACCAATCCCTCGTAACGCTCAACGCCATATTGTATATATTGATGTGGCTTTTTTTCTTTCCTTGTGCATTCGTCAACGATCCGTGTAGAAACTGTTTTCCTACTGCTGAGCGTACTGCCTGTGTTCGCCGTTGTCAGTTCAGTTTGTGTACCGATCCCCTCGGTGTGGTACTTGAAGGGAGCACTCCTTACACAAACACAGCACTCAACTTCGAGGATATTTCATCCTAGAGTGTGCCCCTGCTCCAGAAGCTTGGCAACGGTACAATACACGACTCCGGTGCTTTTTGACACTAGCCACCACACCAAGCCACCACAGAGGGTTCCAGTACAATGTGCCCTAAGGCACCACCACGCAGTATTCAACTTAGGGGGAAATACGCCCGGTGAAAGCTATTTACTCTTGTTCTTGCTACTCTCGCCATCTTTCTTCCTGCGGGGCTCGTCCTTATTCTTGTCCTCCTTTTTGTCCTCCTTCGGGCGGCGATCTCTCTCTGTGCCGTCATTATCCTTCTCCTTCTTAGTGCTTCCGTCTTTTTTGCTGCTTTTTTGCTTTCCGCTATCCCCGTTCTTGTCGTCCAATCTGTCGGCGTTCCCTGAGGAATCGGCCACTTCATCCTCTGGGGCTTCTTCTTCTCCGTCCAGATGTAGGCGACTTGGTGCTTGGATGTGGACGTTCAGCTTCCCGCTTATGCTCACATCAGGGTCCATACTAAGGCTATAGCATGTGATATTTCCGATCACAATAGCCGAGCGGCGAAGGCGTACCCTCTCTGCCTGAATATTGCCGACCACCGTGCCATCCGATACGACCTGGTGAGCAAAATCAAAAGCAACATCAGAGCACAGTTATCCTCGCCACTTCAATCTTCAGCATGAAGTGACACGCAGGTCTACGGGCATGGAGTAGTGTACCTCTCTGAGGTGGTCGATGTTGCCTCGAACAACCCCTGTTGCTCCTATCACGAGATCTCCTGTCGACACCAACTGCCCCTTGAAGGATCCGTCCACCCGAAGAAGCCGGTCAAATGATAGCTCGCCCTGAAAAGTGTTGTACAAGTTGTGGGTGGCCGATACTTGCATCGGCGTAGGGGTTGCTGAAAGACGATACCAATGCAAAACAATGGCTGCATCATCGTTTACTCACAGGGCTGCTTTCACATCGTCGTAGTGATATAAGGGCCATCTAAGGACGCTGAAGAAAATGTATGTTATATGGTGTGTGCGAGTAACCGCCACGAGGCTTCTATCTCATACCTGGTGTGCGTGCAAACGTATATGTAGACGAACTACATGTTGTGGCTGAATAAGTAGGTGGTTGAGAGAGCCACTAGGTCTCCAGCGCAAGCCCACTGAGGAAAGCCGAGCAACGTGCGAGCTCATGGAAAGCTGAATGGTACGACGAGTGAGTTGTGGGAAACACCGTGCCACGGGACCGGGTTGAGGATACACAGTGGGCGCCCGCAACTAAGAAAATTTGTGTCTCAAGAAGATGAGCTCATCTCTATCGCGAACATCAGACGAAAATACTAACAAACACAACACTCACGGTAAATCCTACACTAAACTCTATATAATAACCTGGACTCGACATTGGCGGCGAACTAAGAAATGGGGTCTCGACCCGAATTTGTGTTTTCTGTCTCCGGGTATCAACTGTACCAATGTCCACCCCAGACCCAACGCAAATATGCGGACTCTCACCTTCACGTGGACATTTTCCCCAACAGTTGTCTCCGGCGTCTCCGCCTGCGCAAGAGTGACGGGCACGTGCCACCACAAGAAAAATCTCGGATGTTCAAGAGCTCTTATATGTGTATGTACCAAGTCTATTTAATGGTGTTCTTTTTCCTTTTCTCTGCAGGAACAGCGTTTTTCTCACACTTTCTTCTGCATGGCACTCAGAGGACCCATCGGTACATTCCCCGTTGCGTGTGGGGCTCGCTAGACATCGGTGGTGCGCGTGATGGCCGCTCAAAAGTCGCTGGCACTGGCTCTATTCCAGGGGCCGCGATTCCGAACCAAAAACGCCTCCATGAAAACCGTAACTAAATTTCTATGTAGGCGGGCTGTTGTTCTTATCGCACACATCACGATCACACCAGCAGTTAGTAGTAGACATCCACACAGGAAAACGGTGCAAACAAAAGGAAGAGCAGGGGGGGGTGGTAGAGCAGCAATATTGTAAAACGCGCTGCCCGGCTATCCCACACAAGGACATAGGCGATGTGTACTGTGTACTGCTGCTGTGGTGCATCACAACAGTGCAACAACAGTTCTCAAAAAGTCAGAACAGTAGTTGGCTCCGGTAGGCCGTATTTTCTCGCAGTTCACACACATCACGTTCACCCGTTGTAGACGCCCACATAGCAAGGCGGTGCATACTCAACACGGTACAAACACAAGATTCAGCAGTAGTGTTGTGGTACAGCAGCATTCGCATTACATACATAGCTGAACGCGGCTATCGCAGGCCACACAGATGATGTGCACACAACTGTTCTATTATAATAAAAAGCACAACAGTTATTGGCAGGGTATTTTTCGATGCGGTTTCGAACCTCGGCAACATTTATAGTGTAAAACGCTGCAGCTTTCTCCCTCACGTTCATGTTACTTCTATGTAGGTCGATTGTTATGCTATGTTTTTTTTGCATCTGCGTTTACCCGAATATTTCCGTAAGAACGTTCTGAGAGCGAGAAGAGACAGAATGTGCATTGCCCCGATCGTAGCAGGTTGGAATACTTTAGTCAATGCGCGATGGCAGTGATTGTCTGCCTCCAAATAGAAAGACGGCACAGCAGTTCAGGTGTTTTTAGGTCTTTTCGCCTTGCGTCACCCCCGGGAGGCATGCTCCGACCTCCCGGAACGGGGAACCTTGTATGTATATACTGGCGAGATCCTTTGTTCGACCATTAGTTGAACATTGGCTTTGTCGGCGTTGCAGAAGCCTACTGTAACGACACATGTAGCAGCGAGTCCATCATACACCCCCATACAGCAATGGCACTGTAATAGGAGTCTTTCACGATACGAAGAACAGCTCGACAAAGGCGTGGATCTGTGGACTCTGCAGAGGCACCGACACTCTCTAGTGGGTTGTCACGCCAAAGAGTACCGTAAGCTCGCGAGTCACCGCATAGTCCGGAGTCTTCGCACGGTCCGGAGTCATCGCACAGGGGTGCGATGCAAATTCAACGGCTCAATGATGTAATTCGATTTCCGCACGGGGTCCGGAGTCACCGCACAGGGGTGCGATGACTCGCAACCTACAGCAGTAGGGTAGTTGAGTGCCAACGAACTCGGGGCAACTTTCACCCCTGCAGGCATGTTAGCTCTGCTGTATGGGTAGGTCATCGTCGCACACCGCACGTGGAGGTATGAAGAAAGCGAAACTAACGCGTCAGCAGAGGAAGGGTCGTCACCACGAGCCCCTGAGATCGCGGTACTCCCCGTACCTGAAGCCTCCGACATGATTGCCAAGCGATTGTGTGTCGCGTGTAGCCACTACTCGACGGCGGGAAATTAGTTGTTTTATATTCTTAATATCGCACAACGAATCCATATCTATCTATAGAAAAGAGAAGAGAAATGAATCCATAGCGTCAGCGGAAGCTATTTACACCTGTTTTCCGCCCACGGGATTTCGTATTTCGCCGCACTTTGTTGGTGTCTGTGTGTTTCTCGAAAATCTAGCATCCACCGGGCCAACTGCTGTGGTTGACTGATGTGCACGTGTGTGTGTACGTTGCGTGTGGAGCCTGTAACCGTAGCACAACTGAGGTGTCCGTGCGTCTGCAAAGTTTTTTCGAGTTCCGCACACACCGGAGATACCGCACAGGGGTGTGCGTTAAAAATTCTTGATGATAATCGCCTTCAGGGTTTACTCAGGATCGCATATACTGGAGTCATCGTACAGGGGTGTGCGTTATATCTCAAAACCAAAACAATTTCATTCGGTTTCCGCACAGGGTCCGAGTCGTCGCACAAGGGGTGTGACGCAAATTAAATGGCGAAAATGTTGAAAAAATGACCGCACGGGGGTGCGCTGACTCGCAACCGTACGGTACTGTACTCTTCCACGTCAGGGTGGGAATATGATGATGCTGAGTGTCTTCTCTCGACAGAGGAGCAGGTTTATTGTGGGACCCTTTTTCTTTTGACGTCCGCACAAGCACAGCGCTAATTTAAATGGTGTTGCTTGTATGACCTGAATTGTTGCTTGCAGAACTATCCGTGTGCGGAATAGACCATCTGGGACAGAGCAATGACTTATCGTCAGCGTAAAATGAGTGTCAACGTCCGTCTCAACAAGCCATTCTAATATCACAGTAATCCGTAAACAGAGATGAGCAAACAAGATGAAAAATACTCTTGTGTGTTGCCTTGCGCCACCTGTGAGACACGTTCAATGGTAGCGGTACTTGCAGACATGAATCTCCTGGTTTTCCGACACCGTGGTTGCCCAATCCATACCCTCTCTTGGTTTAGTGACCCGATGTTCGTTGACGTCGAATGCACCAAGTTTATGGCATCATCGTGGCCGCCTTGATGATACACGGCGTGCCAATGCCTCACGTTTCCTCGCGGATCCCAGCAACCCAGCATACCGTTTGCCCAGAATGAGCGATATAAACGGCCAGCACTTTGCCCTCCTCCAAGTTGAAAATATATACGGCCAGAAGAGCCTTCTATTTTCAGTCGGTCTAGTGTGAACCTTGAGTGTTGAGAATGGTCTCCACAAGAAGTACGTACATGCCCTTATTCGAGTAGTCCTGTCCCCGGTGACTGACCCTCTTCGGTTTACTTGCAGGGCTACTCATCTCCATGATCTAAGCTGGTAGTTGTTTGTGGATGTCAGCCGTAGGATCTATGGCGAGGCTTGCGATTTTTGACGGTAGAAGTATGCATAGCGCACACAACCACGATTTGGGCTACAGGGTTCGATCATTAAGTTCATCCTAAGACTCCTCCTGCCACCTCACCCGAATCTAACGTCAACACAGCATAGTCTAACGATGATGACAAAGTCAAACGTGGGTGCTGCAATTCAGGATGAATCGTTTGGACAAGTGCAACAGTGTGATATTAGGTGGGGTCAGAGGGTGACAATATACAAGTAAATAGAGATATGCCGAACTTCTCCAAATCTATCTGTGTCTGTCTAGTGTTGATCCCATTCAATGTTGTTGTCTTGTGTCTCCGTTGTACAAGTTAATGCGAGAGGTTGCAAGAGAAGGAGTACAATCAACCAAGGGATCGCAGCAAACAACCTGCGTACATCTGTGTTCGGATGTGCTCTGAACAACGCTGGATATAGACTACATACCGGTAAGAGATTAACCCTTTTGAGTCTTCAGGCGTTCTCACTGATCATGATTGATCATTTGCAAATGCTGGTGTAGTGGCAAGTCGTGGAGTTGCCGCCCTGCAGCCGTTCGCGCCGTGTATTGGCAAGTCCATAGGTAGGTGTGTCTAGATTATTAGCACCCGCGCTAACCGGCTGACCAATGAAGAGACTTCAGTGACAGCGGCGGGTAACATCAAGGTCTCGGGAATGGGAATGGGGCCAATCAATGCCAAATCATGAATCTCTCAACGTATGCACATGTCAATGAACGCGTGTGTGCATACATACATACATACATATGTCTTCTTTCGCAGCACCACACATACACTCGCCCGAACGTAGGAAGCCACTGCTGCTGCAAAGAGAGGGCAGCAAAAGGGAGGGGTATTGCAATCCCTGCCGAAGCCCAGATATCGAGGATATCGTGGTTCCCAACAATTTGAAAATCGTTTCCAAGATCCAGCAGTCAATGTGTCAGCAGCTACAACGAACGCTACAACAACACTACTACTACTGCTGTAGACGAGTAAAACATATCAGCAACACATCCACACTCGTAGCGCCACACATACCACCCTCGCCCGAACCTAGGAAACCACGAGGTACAGGTGTGTGCTGGTGGATGTGCTTGTTGTTTGAAAAACACAGGAGCTCTAGAGAGCTGGCAGGGCACATTTCGGGGGGGGACAGAGAACAGAGAAGTAAGAAGTACAAATACCAGCTATGGGTCTTGACTGATCATTTTGCCCTCTCTGGACTGATCATTTACAATATACCGAAAATAGACTAGTTGAGGCAGCTAGACGACTGATCATTTCAAAGTCTACACAGCTAACCTGCCCTACTGACCGCAGCGCGACCACCCATCAACCCTTCTACGACCCTGTCTGTGGCCACCACCCTGTCGCCGGCTTCTCTCATGGCCTACAGTTGGAGATAGCTGTTGCGTGTGCAGAAGTACACTGGTGTCTTTCTCTGCACTTCTCTCTCTCCCGCTCGCTCTCGCTCTAATATTTTTTTTTTGGCGCAAAATGTTTTTTGACAGTCCAGCCTAGACCCAAAGGGGTTAACAGCGTTGCCTAGCGTCGTTGGACTTCGACTTGACTTTGCATGTCGATCGAACTCACCAAAATATTACGAGGTGCGGGCGTGGCGTACGATGCAGTTTCCTCTATTATGTCCTGGTTCCTGTCTAGCTCGCGCTCTCCAAGCCTTCGAGGCACCTGGTCGCACAGGAAGCATAAAAGATAGTGAATCGACATGAAGCAGAGTAGTTACATACAACATTGATGCTGTTGTTGCTACAGACGTTGCCGGTGTATGTACCGCAGAAGAAAACTCGTGGGTTATCTGGTCGAAACAGCACGCTATGAAATAAAAAATGGTACACGTGCACTACACTAGAAGGGGGTCAACTGACGGATATGTGGCCTCTCTCTCCCGTTCTGTTGACATGAACTCACGTGATACCCGGCTCCTGCAGATGGCTGGAAGTAGCACGTTACACCGACAAAGAAAGAAAGGTCCAGAATGTGGGAGGGTTTGCGGGTGGGAAGGTGGGCGTGAGTAAAGCTGCGATACAACGAAGCCACAAGGAAAGTGGACCACAACAAACAAGCCGAAACGAGGCTTGTCTTGGGTGGGCAGTCCCACGGTGATGTTTCGTATATAGTCTACGGGATGAACAGGAACTACACATCACCTCCGAGCGATCGTCGTGGTAGGCTGGCGCTATTCGTTTCCCTCGAGGAGGCGGCGGCGGTCCTCCGGAGCGAAGCTCCATGCAGCAGCCCCCGACACCAAACTTACACGGTGAATAGAGAGAAGAGAGGCAGAGATAGTAGACGAGAGGCGTGTGGTGTTGGGTGGAACGTTGCGCCCGCACTGCTGTGCATGCGGTGAGATAGATGCCGGTTCACCTTTTTTGTTCCGGAACCCGGAACCCCTGCTCCCTGCTCCCCGCGTTGAGATGATGAACCCTTTATTTTTAGCTGCAGGGAGCCGGCTGGGATGTCGAGTGGGAGCAATGCGCTCTATCTACCAATCTATGTCCGTCACATCGCATGCGATGTGTGACTCTGTACCCGACGCTATTATTGTATGTACTCATACGCGCATAGACAACTCTTTCCGGAACATTATTACTATTAGGAAAAATAATACACACGAAAGAAAGACAATAATACCCATCCATTCGAGATTTACAAGATTTACCCACACCGAATGGGATGTGGTGGAGTCTTTTCAGTGAGTGGAGGAAAACCATGTATGCGCATAGACTACTACATACAGTAGTGGGGCTTGTATAACAGTGCCGGCCGAACAGTGCCGGGTGCCCGGTATAGTGCCGGTCTGTGTGTTCGGCTCGCACACACAAATACCAACTTTGAATAGAGCCAGTGTCCGGAATACTTGGACCGGTAAAATCTCTGTACACGTACCGGCCCTTTACCTGGGCCCACTACTACTACTAGTACTGCTGTACTATTGTAAACAGTGTTTTTTTCATTTTTTTTTCTCTTGGTTTTCGGGTAATAGCCTGTAGTATACATGTGAGCTGCCTGTACCTACCACTTATTATTGAAGTATCGATGTTGATTATTTTGTGTTGACCGGGAGCAAAACGTCCGGGTGGCAAAAATTTGACACTTTGGAGAGAGAGGCAAAAAACAACGGGATTTTTTTTCAGAAAATAATGTGTTTTTCTGGGAGGGAAATGTGTTCTATGCGGCGGGGATCGAACTCATGATGACCTCTTGCTGCACAGATTGTCGCCGTGAGTTACTGCGCCTGTTTTCCTTATCGACGCTATGCTTCTCAGGACACAGGGAGAATATGTATATCGATTGCGATGACATATGAATGTCGTGATCCAAGTATGTGGATTGCGATCGTGTGTCGTATGTAGTATGTACATATAATATTCGAGTAGGAAATTTCGTACAATAATATTCCTTATTGCTTTTTCCGGGATAGATAGCGCTGACGGAAACCCCAATTTGCAAATAATTGGGAATGCGTAACGTATAATATGTTGTGTGACCCCGGCTGGTGCGTCAAACACAGCATTTATTTGTTGTGGATCCTGCAAGGTGTACATTGACGTCCAGATTAGACGAGACTACATGCAAAATGTACGACAGACAACAAATTTCATCATGTCACCAGGCACCCCACCCAGTGGTCTTCTAGTGGTTAACCTCACAAACCTACCGAGTTGTGGGTCTGATTCTCTCTCTGGAGCGTTTTCTTTGGCTACAACAGTTACAGAGACGATTAACTTCTTGGGTACATGCAGACTTCGTCTTCACGGTCGACGAGGGAACGGGACGGCTGAGCCCTTCATGAGATAAAAGCCACACGGCGAGTTCTGCAGCAGGAAGGTGGGGTAAAAATATTTACACCGGGAGGTGTGCAGCAGACTGGAGCCAGAACACATGGGACGAGCACACCCACACCGTCAACAGGTCCCCATTCCGTGGGACATCGGCTGCGGCATCACAACAGATACGTGCTTACTGTAGTTTGTTGCGAGAGCCGCGGCAGATGAGGAATATCACCGATCAAAATACTGCTTAAATGTGGACTTAAAAAAAGTCAGGTACAATCTACAACACGTGGGCCCGCTCACCTATTGACGGAGCCGAGGTTGTCACAAGCTACAAAATACTGGCGCCGACCACAACAAGCAACTGCTGGTTAATACCTTTTGGACAGGTCATAAAATAATTCTTCGATTCCACGAAGAAGGAGTTGTTCAACACCGCCTCGCTTCACCACAACTCCTCTTCGACATTTTTCTTCTACTGGAGTTCCAGGAGTTGGGACTCGATATGCACACAACACAAGAAAGCCTTCGGCCTCCCGCGGCAAAAGGCAATAACTGAGAGCTATATCCACACATGGTGCCTAGTGCTTGGTGGGACCTCTCTTCCAAAAGGGCGCATTCAACAAAAAGACTCAAAATAATCAACCAAGCGACTGCGGTCCGGACCGCTGCTTTCTTTGAACAAATACTGTATCATGACACTGCCGAAAAAACTACCTCTGTGGTGAACCTAATAAGCTTTGCCTTGAAGCCACCTCATCGCACACCCCTTCTCGCCCAAAACCAAGAAAACACATACCTACGGGAACAGTTGTTCCTACTGCAACGCACTCACAACTCCATATCGTAATACTACTATATACCAGTCCCTTGTAAACACGATATCAACGAACCTCATATAATGCTAGCCAACGCGGGCCCCTGTTGTCTCCTCTCCCCCCACTCTTAAAACGGCACTCTTACACCTGGACTAAATCGGATCTATTTAACTTCGATAGCCGCGGCAAATACAGGAATAATAGCATATTAAATAGAAGTAAGTGACAATTGTTTACACTTGCAGCTTCACCACAGAAGCGCCGTACAATCAACTCCTCTTCCAAGCGGGTGCTTTCCTCGCCCACGAAAGAGGGGGAAAAAATCCATTCGCACAAAAAAAATCGGGTGGAGAAATGGCAAGGAGTGCGCTTCGAAAAAAGTGTTTTAGCATTCATACCACACTAAATACGAACTGCATTCAACGTACTGTCGGGTGCACGCTATGGTGGCACCTGCCTCACACCACCCACGCCGGGGCAGACGGAAATGACACACTTAAAAAAGACTTACAGGATACAGTTAACACCCGAACCATACACGGTTCTTGAACTACTTGAACTACAGCATTCGAGTGCGCCGGAACTATATCATCAGAAATCGAAAACTGTTTCATCACGGGTAAGGCACACAAGGCGAAAGAAACTGCGGACTTGTCACCATCAACCAGTCATTCAGTCCGCATCCACCAGGGGTGGAAATCTCGCGTTTGATCGCTGCTTGATCGTCCCAAAAATGCCGGGGAACGCCATTGTGCTGTCGGGCTCCGACTCGTGCCAGAAGCGGGAGAACTCCACGTACTCGTCTCCTGGAGCATTTGCAGCACAGTTTTACGGTGATATTAGGATTCGAGTACCGAGCACGAAATAACACAACACCAGAAACGAGCCCTTTCTACACGACAAGCTCTACCACGCGCCAGTTGTTGAAGACAAGAGGTTTTGTTTTTCCTGGTCCCATTCATATCATTTCCGAAATATTTGTCGATGACAGACTTAAGCCTGTACAGTACCCCAGCCGAGTCCTGTGCTTAAACGCATCGTCGCACAAGGGTAGGGATACCAGTAGCTCCTCTGATCTTTGGCCACATGGACCGAAAACTATCCATGCCACTGCCACACACCACAACACCCCTTTACTTGGAAACCACCTGGAATCTGCTAGATAGGAGAAATGATAGGTAATGTAGCAACGTCTTCACGCAGAGCGCATCGCGCGGTGTCTGAAAATACAAAGAGAACAGGGACCGAAAGAACGGTAGTCGGCAGTATGCACTGACATGACGAAACGCCAGCCCCAAGGTGGCTGCGAATCTTGTGCTTTCTGTTCTGTTTCTTCTGCGTTTCCTGCACCCATGTGCTGTACCCCAGAATTGCCAAAACCAAGCCGCCATTTATCTTCTACTTCTTGAAACCGTACCTAGTGTATCGTGCGCCTGGGGTGCACTTACGACGCATGTGACCCGCCCGGCGGACAAGGTACTCTGTGGCCATGCCAGACAGAGCAAGGCGTGCAAAGGCTTCGTACATTCTAATCAGTCAGGATGTCAACCTCACGTTCTTGTACGCTGTGTATTTTTGTGGGCCGGTGGAGATTCACCCGTGAAGAACACACGCCTAAGCACAAATCTCTCACCGTAAACATGATTGAAGCCGGTGAGACCTGCTGCCACGAGCATTTCCTCATCCACTGGTAGTGTTCCCTCAGGCATATGTTTTACAACAGCTTCGTACAGCGAGGTGTCGAGGCGCCTCTGCTCGAGCATGGTTGTGGTGAAGGCGGTAATGTTGATCCCTGCCAAAATTCGAGTACCCGCTGAGTTAGGATGTCACCACGATGTGTCTTGCCCGGACTAAACCAATGTCACAATTCGACGGGTACAATCTGACGATTTTGGTATCGTCCTCTTGATTTTCCTTCGTGTTTGGTTCTGTTCCTACATTTGATGGCGTCGCTATATGTAACATTGCCACAACGAGGGTAATGGCAAGGTGCTGTTCTGCCCCGCTCATTTGAAAGAATCGTATGTTAGCGTTTTCCACCCCCGACCGATGTTCCTACAGTACCGTAGTCGACAGTGGAAACCCCAAGGTGGTCCAACCAGTAAAATACATAACAGCAGTATCATACTTTCACCATCCTTGGCAGTCTCTCTCGCTCATTATAACAAACGATTGGCGATCGATGCATGGGCCTCTCGTTTGCTAAGGGCGCGTGCAGCGATTCAGCGATCAAGACCTCGCCTGAGGACTCAGAGTCACCGGGAAAACCAGGCCAGTAGCTCTGCATGCTTGGTGTCAACGTTTCGTCACTCTCAAGGCATGCCGGTTGACAACACGCGCAAGAACACACGGCATCCAACGTCATCTATTGGAAACCGCACCTGCGGCAGCGAAGGGGAAGTATCGCTTCGGGTTGAGTGAGTCCGCCAGTATGCAGAGCGCCTCCCGATTCCGCGCCTCTGCGAAAAACACGAGCTGGTGCAGACCTGAGATAAAATGCCGAATACACCAGTCAAGAGGCACGTGTGAAAAATCCTTCCGAGGTACCGCGCGTCTGGACCACGTTTTGTTTGACCCCCTCAAAACTTCACCTCCACCGGCCGACCTTTCCCAAAAAAAAATCGTATGATGCCCCCTGTGTTGACACCTATACGCATTTCGTAATCACGCCAATCATGAGCCGTCTATCAATACAGGCCCGCGTGTCGTGTGTGCGACAAACTCCTCCTTCTTCATAGAAGAATAGATGGTGTAAATAATCATGACAATTTCGTGGATCTCATCACCTCTAACCCCAGCTGTCGGCACTAGGTGCGTTCTAAGCTAGCGTACATGTAGTCTACATGCGCAGACCTTGGGACAAGTGGAAGGTTGTGTTGTACAACCTAGTGTTTTGTCAGAACGGTTAGAAAGATCAAAGAGGGCACCGTAGGTAAGAGAGAATTGATAGGTAGGGATGTGTAACGGAAAAAAAAGAAAAAAAGAAAGAGATGCACCTTGCTCACAACAGAAGAAACATCTGAACGAAAGAGCAAGACCACAAGCAAACAAGAGGAGGAGTAGAAGAGAGACAGAGGAGGAAGAAGAAGGAAACGAGTGTACGGAAGGGAGGAGACAGACAGAGAAAGAGAGCAAGTGCATCGTCGGTTCGTTTCAACGTCGGCCGACCCGGCGCTTGAGCGCGGGGGCCGGGATCCTGCTGCCGAGCGCGGGGTCCCATGCCGAATACGGTAAGGCTTGGGACGTTGACACCGATGTGGCGCCGCGACGACGAGGAAGAAGAGCAAGGCAGATGGCGGGGCCAAGGAAGGGGAGAGGACGAGGGCTCGCCGCAGAGGGGCGGAGGTGAGAGGAGGAGGTCGTTGAGCCAAGGTGAGCGACCGGTGACCAGTGTAGAGGGCACGGGGACTTTGAGGATTGAGTCACGTCTATCGCCGTCCGCGTACTCAGGGGAGAGAGCGCGCCCCTCAAGACCTAGGCAGACGCGTTCCAATTCCCCAATGGTAGTTAGGCGCGACCAGTCTACTTACGTCAGCCGCCAGGGTCCGTCACGTACGCAGCATTTCCCGTCCTCACAAAGTCACCACAACAATTCCCGCGCGCACGGCGGGAGTTCGTATGGTAGGGGGGCGGGGGGGAGGGGGGGGGATGGACACGTGGGGGACGCCGGGATCGGCGCGGACGGACCAGCGCACTATGGGCCGCAAGGGGAAGAGATGGGAGCAGCGGGAGGAGGGCGCAGTAGGCCACGTGGGGAGGTCGGGCAGCCGCAGCACTATCATCAACCAGAACAGCAGCAGCAGCAGCAGCAGCAGCAGCAGCAGCAGCAGCAGCAGTGGCAGCAACAACAGATGCCACAGCAGCACCAACAGCACCAGCAGAGACCGCAAAACCAGCGACAACAGCACCGGCCGCAGCAGCAGCAACTGGAGACGCCGCCGCCCCCCCCGCCACGGCGGCAGGCGCAAGGGGCCATGAATCAGGAAGGCGTTGGCGGTGCGGTGGATTCGCCGGCGGCCGGCGCACCGGGTGGGTGGGGGGTCAACGGTCAACAAGGGGGGGGGGGGGGGGGGGGGGGGCCCCCCCCATAATTGCAAAAACCGCTGGGAGGGGAATTTTCGGG
>FN649748.1:2500144-2516697 GCA_000310025.1 Ectocarpus siliculosus
ATTACTAGGATAAAGGGTAGGACATAGGCCATAACGACGGTTATGAAGGTGCCACTGTAGTACATACAACCAACAAGGGGCTGAATAGGTATCAGTGCCGCCTCAGGAAAAGAAACCCGAGTTTGCTCAATGGTATTAGGAGAACACGTGGGTCGTGGTGCAAATTCAGCAGTGAAGCAGCGGTGTAAACAAAATCCTGTACAGCCGAGAGGATATTTGGTCCACGACATGTTGTAAATGTTAATGTTCGGTGTCCCATTGTTTTATAGTGCATCGACGGCTCCGTGGACGTTGAAAAACAATCACAAGGAACCACCGTATGATGAAAGCCACAGGAGATTATCCAACAAACATTCCAAAGCGAACAAGTGAGTCCACGTGCATAAAGGAACACAACAAAAGCCGACACCCGCGGAGAAAAGACAGGGGAGAAGACGTTGATCAATGAGAGAACAGGCGCATACTCGCACAGGCGCAATAATCCCGACACACAGTAATTCATGCAACACATACGTGCAGCAAAATATCTCTCATTGATCTACGCGTCAAAATACGCCCGGACGTCAGTCTGACGAGATGGCTTAGATGCATGCGCTTCGATCATCAACATCCGCGCCCTCTTGAGCAAGAAGCTGGCCTCGTCCAAACCACACCCTGCCGCGTAGTTTTCTAGGGACGCGAAGTGTTGGGAAAGTTCCGTGTAAGGCGGTGGCTCCGCACGCCCGCCTCCGATGTTTCCGCCCTCGTCATCCTCCTCCTCTTCCTCCACCTCGCCGCATATGCCGTGCAGTCTGCCTCCGCATCCTCCTCGGCATTGGTGACCATCGGGGGCTTTAGGTGTGAGGGTGCTGAGATGGCAGAGTTCGCCTGCTGCACATGGCATCGTGCGCCTCTGCTGCTGCTGTTCTCGTGGCCAGTAGGGGTACAGTATACAGTATCCCGCTAGGGGTAGGTTTGTGTACGTTGTGCGGAACTTGTCGACGGGTTTGACCGCGCATTTAGGCCGTCATGACGTCAGACCCGCACTATAGAGGTTTCTGAGATCGACCAAACCCGCACTATACCGGGGTTCCTCTTATAGTGCGGCACCCGCACTATAGAGGGGTCTAAGTTGTGCCAAGCGATTTCACCCGCATTATACCGGGCACCCGCACTATATAACCCGCACTATAGAGGGACCTCGACTGTAGTTGAAGAACGGAGCACAGACGTTGTCAAGAGAGTGACGCCGTCGGGCCCTCAGTGCGTCTCTCGTCTGTCGTCTCTCGCTTACAGCAGTGGTGCGTACATTTCGTTTGACTGAACTTGATAGATTCAAACTTCAGGATTCCGTACGGTGGCCCCGATGGTCTATTCTAATATAAATAGTGGATGACGTCGTAAACCTAGTAAATAGAAGGTGGCGAGTTTCAGAATATTTTTCAATTTGCCGTGCAAAAGCGAGTATTCGAAAAGTGCGCCTATTGTAGTTCGTGAGTTAGCACACGTTGACTGCACGGTCGACGAGGGAAGCGGACGGCTGACTCGTTCTCGCAACAAATACAAGTACTAAGGCAAGGCAAGCACCGCAGGAGATTTGGGGCAAAAAAAAAAAAACTCTTGTGTGACCTTCCTCGTGTGGGGCGCTGGTTGAAACGTCAAACATAGACGCAATACATCACACCGCTATGCACCGGAATGTGTAGACTGGCGTCAGACAGCAGAAGAGATGGGACGAACACGCACACATAAACACCAGCGACGTCACTCCGCTGGATACCAGCCTGATCTCTTGCCTGCAAACCAGAAGTACAATGACACTCGTCCGGGCAACAGGAGCTGCACACAGTTTCCGTCAGTAGCGGTGGTTCGACACCTCATGTCGCCACGTGAATCAGATACACCACGAACCGACATTTTTATTTTGGGCCCCGGCACTACTTGGTTCACCGGTGCAGCCGGCAGCCTCTGTGACTCGCTTGCTGACGTAGTTGAAGTTAATATCTCTCACAACCCCGCGGTCTCACCTAGCAAACCCATTCCGCGAAAATCCGTTTCAGGTTTGTCTCCATTTTGGAATCCTAGGGGGGCCCAACCATTCGTGCGACGCGCATCAGGTTGAAGGGAAGTCCATAGTGTCTCGAGGAGAGCAACGTGCGTCGGTTCGTCCGGGTCGTAGTTGGTGTGTTGGAGACTTTCAACCTTCTCATGGATTATGTTGACGATGTTGAGGACCTGACATTATTGTGGAGGACGGACAACGACAGAAGTATTTAGACTGGGTTCATGTTTGCATCAATTTATCATAGCGCACCCTTCACCCGCCAGAGCACGTGGTGCGGCGTGAAGAGAGGGAGGGGTGCGTGAGGAAAGCAAGACAAGGCGGCGATATGGATAGATCCGAGGTCCGAGGCAATGGGCTGTATTCTTATTCTATCTCTCTGTTGTACACATCCAAGAAAAAGCAAGTAATCAATTTCCAGCCCGGGCAAGCAACACAAGACAACGCCAGATTCGCCTGGTGGTCGAAAGTGGACCGAAAGTTGCTAGCTGGCTGTCATGGCCAGGGAGGTAGTGGGCCATCCTGGTATCACGTAACCACCTTATTGGGCGCTTATTCGCCAGCCAACAAGACTGAATCACGTAACCCTTGCGAGTGCGAGTACGAAGAAGTCTGCGCACCAACAAGAACCAGTGACAACGAGGCGGTGGCGGCAGCGGAGACAAGAGCACATCCCTGGGTTGTACGACATTTAGATACAATTACCCCCACCTGCCGACTTTCACAATCTAAAAGAGCGTCGATGCAAGTCTAGGCAAAGGCTCACCCGACAGCCGATGCGTGAAATATGCGTCGTCGTTAGGGTGAGGACCTCACCTGCAGACACCATGTCAACCGAGGCTTGTGCTCATCCCCGATCGCCTTCGCCGCCATGAGTTCGTCACAAGTTGACGTGACATCGAAAGGGGCCTTCCCAAACACGGCTCTCTTCACCCGTTCCATTTCGGAGCTCGAGCTCCTTGCAATCGATTGTGCAATTGCCTGCACGAGCTCACTAGAGTACCCATCGCTCCGCAGTATTCTGCCGATCTCTGACTGCGCCGTGAGCTTGCGGAGCAGCCATTTCACGATACGGCGCATCAGCCTCGTGAAAGCACGAACCGCCTTTCTGCCCTTTTTCGCCAACGACATGGTCACACACGCTCGCAACACAAACCCGCGATACCCAGCCCTTGCTACGCTGACACACACCAGATGAGAGCAGATGAGAAGGGGGTTCAGCTCCGTCTCGCTCGCTCTCTCTCTCTCCCCCACTCACTCCCGGTGACGGACCTCAACGCAATAGTGGAACCCGCCCAGCACACGACTGCTTTGCTGGGCGGCATCACATCAACAGGTAGCTGGTTCTACCATGTCTCCCACGCCTCGGTTTTGTATACCACGGAGCCTCTCGAATCCAATATGCGAAAGATCCAAATATCCTTTTAGGAAAAATAATGCAAAGATCCTCAGCAACGTCGCACGCAAACACCACACCTTGCGTATCATGATGCACCCAGACGCGCGCCATACAGATTTACCGATGCAGAGAGAGCATCAGTCCCGGAAATCGCAGATACAAAACCTTCGGAGGGCAATGCTGGGGAAAGTGAGTCATACAACTGTAGCAGTGCTGCATGTTATACCGTATATGACACAAGATAACACACCCCCTGGCCCGATTTTCAAAGCTTGATTATTCGATGATGAAGAGGATACATAAACGAAATGATACATTTTCGAAAAGATCTCAACGAGACGGTTCCAACGCCGCCGTTTTCGGCGCTGTGAGTCTTCCCGCTGTTGAGAAATCGAGCTTTGAAAAACGGTCAAGGGGGTGTGTTATCTTGTGTCATATACGGTAATCGTCAATCTCTTTAGTAGGCACTGCTGTATGCATATTATATGTACATACGCGTGTACCATCCCTACTGCAGAAATGTGAACATACTCCAAACTTTCGAGTCGGAGCAATATATATGCAATCAGCAGATGGACACCACGTCTGGTCGAGATGGCTGTGTGTGAGCTTGAACCTTGTGCGACGACAGCTGGCGACTTCGTATCCTGGATCATCAGCAACTTCACGTGCATACTGCAAACAGCAGAGAGATGCACATCTATACTGCTGTAGTCTATCAATCTAAGTAGGGAAATTCTCGTAGTTGTTCTCTTGGGAGGCGCCATCAACCACGTTACAACCCACAACAGTCAGATTATACTTTGGGACGACAGCATAACTTTCTCTGTAGTTTTTACCCGCCGTACAATAGACTATTTACCCTCTCACCCCACTTCCGGTTGGCAAGTACGTAGATCGGTCGTCACATGAAGAAGTAGCCATCCCTCTGCGCTGCACACACCTTCAGTTTTGGGGCGAGAAGTCCAATCATCCCACTCAAGAGCAAATCCTTTCGACAGCACGGCCTTCACGACCGGAGAACCGTCGTTTAGCAGGCCAGCATCCTTTCCGACGTCCGACAAATGGACTAAGAAAACTACCAGGAATTCATTTTTTTTTTCCCGCAACACAATGCCTTTGAAACAGAGTCGACCCAAGGACCATGAATATATGTCACTACCAGCAGCGGTTGCCGGGTTGTGTACTCGAGAGGAAAGGCGGCGGCTGCTTTTGACAAGAAGACGGGAAGAAAAACAACAAGAAGCCCGCATCAGGGAGGATCGCGAGGTGGCAGCAATTGCCAAGACTCTGCAAGTCGCGAAAGACAGGGAGAATGCTCGACGGAAGCTATTAGAGTCTCGGGTCAGAGCGAAGAAGGTTGCTCAGAACAAGATGGCTATTGCCGACCGGCAGAACGTTAGAGCAATTATGCGCTACACAGGCTGGAAGCCGTGGGCGAAGATACTCGAAATCGTTCAGCTCCAGACGATTAAAGCCCACCGTCATTACGCCTACTGTGCTATGCACCGCATGTGGACCCAGTGGATGAATCATACAGCCAATTTGAGGGCGGAAAGGACCAAGTCCAAGAAAGAACAGGTACTAACGAATATGGAGTTCCTGCCGCGCTCGCTTCGGGCACACTGTGCTAAGCATGCGTTGTGAGATCTGTCGGAACGCATCCACGTGTCCCTCTCACGTCTGGTAACATTTGTTCCAGGGTATGCTACGTCTGTTACGGTTTGACGCGCCCCCGTGCCCACACTGAGCATCATCGCTGCTGTCGAAGATCTAAAATCTTGCGTCACGTTTGCTACATTAACCTCGCTTTTCCACTTCAGACGGCATGAGAACAGGGCCGGTTGTGCTCAGCTTCATTTGAAACATAATACCATATGAAACGAATACATCAAAGCAGGATACTCCGGTGTTATTTGACACCACAGTAGTTGAACAACCTCCTAGAATAAAGAAGCGACACTTGCTGATGCTCTCCCAAGTCTCGTTCGTGAAGCACGGAAGAGATATGTTGTACGTGCACTCTTTACAAAGCCTTTGCAAGAACCATGTACCGAGTGTGCCAAAGAAAATCCACCCAGTATTCTAGAAACACTATATCGCTCGCCGCGCTGGCCTGCAGCACCCCGCCTCCGCACGACTGATCCATAGACACTGCCACTACCACAATACACCAGCTGCATACGCCGATACAGGCGCTACTCGGCGGCAGATTGCTGCAGAAAACGTTCTTCGCTCTGTCAACGCCCCTTCTACACGTACATCTCTTTCCCTCGTTAACAGATCGAAAGACTCGTGAAGAAACTGGAGACCTATTTCCTCACGAAAAATGCCTGGACGTACTGGAGCTACCACGACAACTGCCTAAAGCAGTGCAGCTCCAGGGTCCGCATGATAGCACATCATTCCGCATGGTCCAAGCACTATGGCAAGTGGGTCGACGCTTGGACGAGTCGAGCATCTCACCGTGCCATCGTTGAGCAGAATGCAAGCACCATAGGACACCGTGCCAGAAAATTAAGGTTCTTCCGGGAATGGAAAGCTGCTCTGGACGATGAACGGGAATACAACCTCTTGGCCGAAGAGCGGCGTCAGATCAGGCAACAAGTCGACAAGTGGCTCACGCCGATGGACTCTTTGTGAACTAGGTATCCCAATCGTACCATTCGAAAGTGAAGGTTATTTCCGAACACCACGGATCACCTGGTAACTCAGATGAGATTCACTGCGAATGTCACGGCACCTCCTACGTTGCTGAGGGACAACTTTTCCGGCGAGGTCTTCAAACAGCGACAGGATTGGAAAGCCATTGCTGCCAGGCCGCTCTTGTGCATGCTCACTCGCGGAACAATGAAAATGCTCCCGTGCTGTGTCTTGTCGCCATCGTTTCACCGACGACAAAAAAAATATCGTCACCGCGTGCTTCCAGACAAGGACACCAACTTGGACAGAACGTCATCGGCACCCACGGAGTCGTTGAAGAAATTGCTGATATCATCCACCGAGTCATTAAACTGCTCCACGGCCTCAATGTGGCTCCTGCTTCCGACGGAACCCTCGGATCTTTCATCCCTCTTGGCGCTGTCACTTCTCGGCATGAGTTTGGTGCTAAGGAACATAGGGACTGTCGGACATGGGCAAGAGAATCAAGTGCGCAGAATGAAAGCCAGTTTCAGAAACCGCATGGTAACATAAAGACGCGTACGAGGACCATACCGTAAGTGCACGCAAACCGCGTGGTTTGAGAGCGAACTTTGTGCTCCCATGCTACTAATGTTGGCCGAAACAACCAGGCAAGCAACCGCAACATCAATTCTCAACTACCTTAAGGCAATGCCGTAGGTTTCGTACGTTCGGCCCAGACATTTTTTCCGCCAGGAAACATCTCCCCCGGGGACAAAGACGCAGGGTTGAGTTGTATGTTTGGCAACATACCCCCCGAATATTTCAACAATTCACCGCTTTCCCGGCAATTTAGGAGGGATAATTCACGGGACAGGCATATTTCAAAGCATCTCCAAGACTGTGTCGGCCAAAAATCACAAGAGGTTGCAACCCCCCAATGACTGCGTTGAGTTCGGGAACATATTGCAACACAAAAGCGGTCCTGGGCTATTGCCATTCGCTCGCGCGGTTTCAAGAAAAGTTATCCCGTGCCTCAGACCACAGTCGCATACCTCTGTTAGTATCCAGGTCTGCACGGCAATGGGGCGAGGTTCTGACGCAGTTTCATACAGGTTCTTGACAAATCTGAAGTACTCACTGTCGCCAGGCTTGGCCGTTGCTCGCAAAGGCTGGTAGGCAAAAAAGTTGAGCACCGGATCGACCTCTTCGGCAAGCTCCACCACCTGATTTGCCGCCACGTCAAAGCTGCTTAAAATCGATGGCCTGCAAGGTAGTGGGATCGCCGACCACAAGGCAAGGAAAGAAAGAGACGGCCACATGTTTGCATGCGATACATGAGTAGAGACGGTTGACAGAGACATTATAGAGCGTCAAGTAGTGGCGGTAAACCAGTCGTGCGGTGCGTGTTTCCTCACAGTTACACGCATACGAGGCAATGCACTCGTGGCAGCACTCAGCAGCGTTGTAACATGTGCTTCATGAAAATCAATGGAGAATGTTTCCATGGTCTGTGCGTGGGATCACGGGATTACTTGAGTAAATTATCAACATGGACAAAGATAAGCAGGTTACCGGCGAGGAATCCTACTCCGAACGCTAGGTCCCGCGATAGTTTGCGCACACAAAACTTTGTGCATGATTGAGGCGGAACCACTTCATTCACCCTGAATTGGCAAAGCTCATGTCAAAGCACAGAACACATCTTAGATACGCCGGCAGAGTCTACGCTCCATACCTCGGATTTGTTTTTTTCAACCGGTTAGAACAAGAGCCAAACACGATTCGCATGAACAATCAACAAATTACTGAGATCCGGCGCAAGTTGAAAGGGTGCACATGGTGAGTTTTTTCTGTACAAACGGCCTTTTGTTGTGCACAATGCGACTCACATGGGTTCAACGCTTGAGCCTGGTCAACCACATGAAACAGAATCTGGTGTGGGAGAGGCACGCACCACAAGGCCGACATCTGATGCGACGCAAGAAACCAACTATCTGCTACCTATGGATTGGAAAACATAACAAGACGGTGAGCTTACCACTTCGGGTCGCCATTTGTAAGCCGCTCGCCCCTAAGCAACTCGCCTTTCAGGTATTCGGAAGTGGTTTTCCGAATTGCAGCGGCCTTTGATCGCACATGTGTGACTGCTGCATTGCAATGCTCCTGGATAGTCACATCGGCAAGAGGTGGGCGGATGGGGTCACGGCCCTTCGATCACATGACATGAAACGGGTAAAGGGATCTGGCCAGCCTCTGGTTTAGCTCCGAGAAGAAGACTGTATTAATTCGAGCAGTAGTGTTGAGGCCAATAGCAATCGACGCATGCCTGCCGCGAGCAAAAGTTGGCAGAAAAATTTCAAGGCCCAAGAAGGGCACTTCCTCCGGGAAAAAACGGGCGCATCCTGTCGACTCGGTGTCAGATGGTGGCGACGCGGCTCGTGCTGGAACGAACACCAACTGCTGTGAGAAGGCCACGTAGGGTTTCGCACCGCTCAGGAGTGGCAGGTGTGTCGGAGGGCTTAGTGTATGGTACATTACAACCGAAGAACGATTTTCCCAAAGCGTCCGTCGCAGATTATCCGAGAATGACATTCTCGTGCGAGCGGTCCAATCTCAAGCAAATTTAGCGTGATGTATCCAATTGGCCGCATGTGATTTGACACGCTCCCGTCCGGCTGCTGGTGTTCCACGCCAAACTTTAAGCTGCACCAATAATTCGTTGGTCACGGCGCTAATGTTCCTCTGACTAAATGAAGTTAGGGGTCTGTGGCGGGAATGCAACAGGGTAACATCGGTTTGGTTTGGATACAGACTATTGCTGAGCACATGCGGAAGCGTACAGATTTTGTCTCCGAGACAACTGCCTTCCCCCACCCGATCCAACGAAGTATGATGCCGACGAAGCACTGCATATGGCTTGTCTATACCTTGATGGTTGAGCCTGAGTTCTCCTGCGGACACGCTGCTTAGGTTGGGACACTGTAAAACTTGAAAATCGCAATCGAGAGGTGGAAGGCGCATGGTCTACAGAGTAGTCGTGATCCGACACAACCTTTCTTGAATCAAAACCGCGAAGGTGCTGCAGGAGACACGCGGAGAAAAACAATCTGCATTCACCTCCTCTTGTGTTACCCCTGGCTGGTGCGTCGAACATGTACCGAAAACTGAAAGGTGCAGATCGCATTATCCAGCAGGTTTACTGCAGGACTATTTACTTCTGCTGTACAGCAGTACTGCTGTACCACAGCAGTTTTCTTCAGTCTCATCTAAATATTTGGGGCGCCAGTCTACATTTCGGTATATGTTTGACGCACCCGGTCCAACAGCAGCTGCTGTACTAGTCTACAGTTTTCTTTAGTCTCATCGAAATATTTGGGGCGCCAGTCTACATTTCGGTGTATGTTTGACGCACCCGGGTCCACACGTCAATACAGGATGAATCCTCCACCTTCACTTGTGGTGCTTATTACCTCCAATGTTTGTGTCTAACGCGAGAAGGTATTTACTGCTGAAGCAGTCTCCACACTTACTCGTTGTTGCAGTTGATTGACGGTGCGGGTAAACTACTGCCGTAGAGACAGCTCCACCGCTGGTCAGAAGAAGGACCAGCCGCAGCTGCATTGCGTGCGCGCCCCATTCGCCGTTTTGTCACTTCCACCCGGCTATCGGGTATTCTAAATGCTGTGCGGTCGAGGTCGCAACCGCGTACAACAAAGCGTTACACCGAGAAGGCCTTGGCTGTCAACAGCTACAGCAGGGTAGTATGCGCAGAACTTTGCCTTGTCCAGATACCCTGGTGTCTGTGTGGTACAGTTTGCTCTTTCACTTTCTCTGTCTCTTACCATGAGTATTGGTGCTTACGAAGGGCGGGAAGACAGGGAGGAAGATAGATCACCAGAACCCGTATCACACTGACCGCGGGCTGCTGCGCTGCCAGCCCACTTGTAGCCACCTCCAATCCTCCAAGTTGACAACTGCCAAGTGCACTGCGGGGCTTCGCAGAAAAAATAATTTCCGATGGGGGCTCCGCGAGACACCTCAATGGGCTTTTCTTCGTGCCTAAAGAAGCGGGCAGGGAACCACCACACCGTTTCCCGTTTCGTTTCTCTGTTGTCGACTCACAAATCAACACAAGGTTTGACAAGGTCAAAAGTTAAAGTTCCCCACGAGGGAGGAGGGGGCGTGGACAAGTGTTACTGTGTCGTAGCGAGGAGGAGGTCGAGGCACACGTGATATATATGACTGAAGCAAGGGATGCTAGCAGTACTCAACCCAACGCAGATGATACGTCTCATGCAAAAGATCGAAGTGACATCAAGGGCACGGAACAGGTACCACCGAAGTCTACATGTAGAAGTTACCCAGAGTTGCCAGAGTTTCGAGGTCCTGGTGTACAAAGAATGTGCCAGGTACAACAGTACATGTATTAGTAGGATCCTGATCTACAACCTCCTTCTGTAATAGCACAGATATAATACACGATCGACTGGAATCCTACTGTCTGTCTGTGTAGAAGTATTATTGAAGCGCGCGTGTCGAAATCTTAAAGAGCAGTATTCTACAGATACTACAGACAGTACATTTTCCTACCCACGTAAAGACTTCCAACACATCCCCTTCGACTGCTGTGGTATTATCTCGAACGGATAGTCTTTCATTGATGAGTAGTCTAATTACATACCCAACAAATATTTTTTAAGACTACTACCATCTGTACTTCATACACTACTACTGCTGTGATGGTAGTTGGTAACATGCGTGTACCGACTTGTGTGGTTTCTTCTGCGTCCGTTGCTCCATCCGGTCCGCGCGTCAACGCTCCAGCGCGGCATCCGGTGTTGGTCCCTTGCTTACGAATTGCGACGACACCATATTTTCGATGGCAGACTACAACACATACCGTTATCGGGGGATACATAAATCTGTACGCGGGTGACGTAAGGTACCCCGGGAATGGGGGGGGGGGGGGGGTTCTCTTGTGTTTTGCATGATGCGTTAGCGGTTAGACCATTGACCAAGCGTCCTCGAGAGGACGGAGCATTGTTCCCACAGGACTGATCACCGATGGTCAATCGTTCCTTGTTGATTGGCCCCAAGCCGAGTGCTGCTGGATGAGCACGGCTGTCCCGTTTTGACAATGTGAAGAGATGGTAAAGTCGTTTTATTGGTCGTCCTCGTAGACACAAGCAACGGAAGAGAGTGGGCACTCAGGTGCATCACAAACACCGAGGCACGCGAGCAACAGTCGCAAGACGCATTCGGAACTCGGAATACATGACAGCAAGGAATGCGCGACAACTTGCCAAAGATCCTACTACCGGAGATACCCCGAAGATCCAAATGACCGATGGACGGTCACGCACTTGCGCACCTGCATAGCTCAAAACCACACATGAGTACTACCGCAGTAGCCTTCGTAAGGATGGCATAATCCACCTCACGAACACCCTCCCTGATTCTGTACATCATAACGAATGCTCTCAAAACCAAAGCGCTCAGGGTACTCATAGAAAACTCCAAAAGGAAACAAAAATAAAACAAACGAAGGGAAACCCGGCCACCGGATCAAAACCCTCCGCCCCCACGGGTCATCCTGCTGATTGAACTGTCAACACAATCAACACAGCAGTCACAAAGTTGCAAACCTACACGTCTACAACTGTCAGGCATTTGTACTACCCCTTTTCAAGTAGTCCCCTCCCAGCCAACAGGATCCCTACTGTATCGAGTTGCTGTCAGCACCGCGGCGCGCCTAAGGCCACAAGCACCAATGCCAAATTGCAGCGGAAAAACGTAAAACCTAACGCTACATCGCTAAATGACATTTTTATAGAGGGCGATCAACCAAGAGGAAGATCAAGCAGTATCTCAACCACAACGGTACCCCGCTTCGAGAGACACTGGACCTAGACATTTTTCGCTACTCCTTCACAAGTAACTCCCTCCCAGCAACAGGATCCCTACTGCTGTATCCAGCTGCTGTTAGCAACGGGGCGCGTCTACAACCAACCCCGATCACCATTGTCTATCACATGACAGTGAGAGGTGCCCCCCTCGGTCTGTACATCAATGAAAGATCATAAAAAAAGGGCAATCAACCACATGTTAGGGGAGGGTGCCCCCTCTCAGCCTACACATCAGAGGACGATCGAAGCAGCATATCAATCATAAACAGTTCATCAACCAGCCTGCTGGTACCTGCTAATATGAGAGACGCTGGTAGCCATCTATCACGAAAAAAGGCGTCATTCATCAGCCCTCCCTGATTTCAGGCAAAATATCCCGGTGAAACTGTAGACACCAGGAAATAATTCCGAACATCATCAATCAAATTGGTGTGACCGCAGTGCCCTGCGGATCACCATTCCTCAAAGTGAGACGACAACGGAATGCCACACCATCCTCAGTATTTCATCGTGCAATAAGCCTCATCATGGCTCAACCTACGCGGTTAGTTACTGAGATGCGCATGGTATACCGGACAGGCAACATCGAGTTTCGTGGACTGCGTTCGTATCCCGATCGAACACACAAGAAAAAAACAACGAGCGAACGGCGGAAAAGTAACAGGCCAGAAAAAATTCCCCTTTGTACTTTCGTCAGTCGTATCATCAAAATCGGCTCTTTATGGGGGAATGCCGACGAGCCGAATTTGCACGCAAGGCACGAAAGCGAACGGGCGTTGATGCACCGCTGGGAAAACAGAACTAGACAACATCAGAGTGCTTCGTATGCGACGTCCAACTCGACACCACCGCCTCCAATCGCGGCGACTGCAGTTTCAGTTCTCGATGGGCAGTTTTTCGCGTTGTGCCCCTTTTTTCCGCACCTCTGGCAAAGCTTCTCTGGGCATGCACTCGCATAGTGGCCACCATCACAGATGTAGCACTTGACTCTCTTGTCGCTAGCTAAATTCGCCTCTTCGTAACCTCGGTTTTGTTTCGGACGTCTCTTTCCTCCCCCCTTCCCCTCTACTGCTACGAACGCATGATGGTTCGCTCGCCGATCACTCTTCCCCTTCTTTTCCTCCGCTTTCAGTTGCCCAGCCCGTGTTCGAAGCACTCTCAAAATCTCTTCTTCATCGAGTGTTTTCTGGGCGAGCAGCTGTTGCTTTTGAATCTCAAATTCCGGGGAAAGCGCATCGAGGAACCGTGCATACACGAGCATTTTTGGGATGGGCTGGTCGAATGCCAACTCTAGGTTAGTCACTACGGACTTGAACTCCTGGAAAAACACTCGGGGTTCCTGGTTCTTCCCTTGTTGGGCATTATAAAACTTTCCGATCAGCGAGATCTGCTCGCCGCCGGTCAAGGGGGTGAATGTTTCTTCTAACGCACGCCACGCTGCCGAGGGCCCCTTTCGATCGTACACCAGCATTTTTGTGGAGTTGTTGGATATCGCTCCGGTCAGCATCCCCCACAAATCCCGGTACATGGCTATCTCCCCTACTTCCACTCCTTGCTCTATCATGCCATCATCGTCTACGCCTAGGACCTCAATGTCTCTGCTGTCGCTCAAGGCGCGACCCATCCCACAAGTCTGAACCTGCGTAATGAAATCGTTTCGGAACATCAGCCAGTTTTTCTCGTCTCCGTTGAAGTCCAACTGTTTCAGTCGTGGGATACGGGCATGCGAGCTGAAAGCATACCGTGAAGCTTGCTCCTCTCTGCTGATTCCCTCTCGCGAGATAGCACCGTGTGGTGTAGGCTCTCGTGGTTCCGGGCCTCGCAGTCCTCTCGCTCCCTCGAGCCCTCGTCCAGTATTCGGCGCTTGGTCTAGCTGACCCGCGCCAGGGAAGGCGTGCGTCCTCCCCTGTGACTCCCCCCCGCCGCCCGCTGCGGTCGCACTTCCGGCGGGCGGTGTCCCGGGCACTAACCGGGACAAGGTGTTCATGATGCCTTCCAGTTTCTCCGTCACCATCTGTTGGAGTAATTGCGGTACAAGAACGACTCTATTCTACTGCATGGGTTTATGCGGTATTGTGAAGGCGTTGCCAAGTCTGTAACCGTCAGGTGAAGACAGCTTGGGCGTCTGTGTGGATAATAATATCACTCTGTGTGTTTGCCTACCTAACCTCGCATCACATGCCAGCTACTTTGTAGCCACAGCTGAAGGAATAGCTGTACAGCAACTGCAGTGACAGTGCTGTTGCCTCAAAAGGTTTTGAGCCTCGAGTTGCTCGAGCTAGTACACCAGAGTCACAAGCGTCGGTAAGCATGGCTACCGGCTCGTCAGGCGAGATCCGAAGAGGATTCGCCAAGTTCAGTGGTGACCCAGGCGACTACGTCGGCTGGCGAACTCTGCAGACCTCCTTATTTATGGAGGACAAGCTGCACAAGGTTCTGTTGGGAGTGGAGAAAGCCCCTACGGATCCTGGACCAAGCGCTACGCCAAACCAGACTTTGGCATACCAAACTGCCCTGGAAGGATACCAGGACAAGAACGGACAGATCTTTACCCGGCTGATGCTCGCTACATCTGAAACCGGGGGCTACCAGAGCGCGGCCTCACAGACTGTGCAGGCATACGCGCCTATCGGGTCTTCCTACAACGGAGACGGTCGTGGAGCATTCCTCGCCCTGGAACGAAAGTACCAGGCCGCTGGGGTATACCGTACGCAGGAGCTGCACGAGAAGTTCATATCTTTGGCAGTTACTGCGGACCACGACTTTGATCCGGCCAATGTTATTCAAGACATGCGCCGGATCTGCACGGAGCTAGCCGTGTATAACGACACGGTGGCTGACCACCGAAAGACGTTCGCTTTCCTGAAAGCACTGCCGGACGACCACTACAAAGAGTTCAAGACAGGGCTGCTGTGCGGCCAGGCTGCTGGGAGCGTCTTGTCCTTCGAGGAGGTCGCCGACCGAGCCACTTCGTTCCACGCGATGCACATTCGTGGTAAAGTTGCCTCGAAGAACGCGTCCGGAAGCAGCAGCCGTGCGCTGAATACCGTCACACACGGTGGAGCGCGTTCTTTCCGTAAGGGCGGCGGTCATCATGGTCGTGGACGCGCGCAGCGCGGTGGACGCGGACGTGGCAGCTGGAACAACTCGTCGAACCGTAACAACGGGTCGTCGAGGGGGAACAACAGCAACGACCAGAACCATGGCGGCGCAACTTCTGGCAACGGAGCTGGTGGTGCGTCTTCCGACAACCGGCCCTCTGGACGGCCAAACCACTCACAGCAAAGACGCGGGTACGACAGGGACGGCTTATGCAGTTACTGTCACAATTCTACGGAACACACCTGGACGAACTGCCCGCTTCGCGCCTCCAATGCCAAGCGGTTTTCGAACCGTGAACAACAGCAACCGCAGCAGCAGCAGCAGGTCAACACGATCGCGGAAGCCACGACACAGGCGTGGCTCACGCACGCGCGCGAGGTCGACCTCACGCTGGAATGTTGAGGCAACAGCACTGTCACTGCAGTTGCTGTACAGCTATTCCTTCAGCTGTGGCTACAAAGTAGCTGGCATGTGATGCGAGGTTAGGTAGGCAAACACACAGAGTGATATTATTATCCACACAGACGCCCAAGCTGTCTTCACCTGACGGTTACAGACTTGGCAACGCCTTCACAATACCGCATAAACCCATGCAGTAGAATAGAGTCGTTCTTGTACCGCAATTACTCCAACATGTCCTCTCAAGAACTACGTCATTCTAGTACCTATGCATCAGATCCAATTCTCTCTCAATGTCCTCTCGAAAACAATATCCATGTCCTCTCGAAACAATGCTATCTTAAGAACTTCTGTCTCAATATCAATTGTTTTGCCTTTCTCAGCTGCGTTGCATCAGCAGCGATTTATTTTCCTTCGACACAAATCTCCCGAATTTTCTTCTAACATATACACACACATACACCATCCAACCCTCAAGACATAAAGTCTGATTACGAAGAAGAGGGGAGGTGATCAAACTCCTAACAGCATGCCACGGGCGCGGAGAAACTCCGACGGGTTTAGCCCTTTCGTAAAAATGTCCGCTTTCTGAAGCGACGTCGATATTTGCTTCACGTCTACGACTCCATCAGCTACCAGCGACCTTACGTGGTGAAACTTTACGTCAATGTGCTTCGTCCTTGGGGTGATACGGAAGCTACGAGTTAATTTTAGAGCTCCCGAGTTGTCCTCCCACACCACGGTTGCTTCTTCCTGAGTCTGATTTATGGTGTCCAGCAGGTGGCGGAAGTACTTGATGATGTTGCACCCCTTCGACAAAGCCACGAACTCTGCTTCAACGGAAGAGGTCGCCACCACCGTCTGCTTGGATGATGTCCATTCCACCGGTCCACCAGCGAAGTACAACACGACTCCCGTGGTGGAGTAGCCCTTGTCTAGGTCGCCTGCAAAATCTGAGTCGACAAACGCCGTAATGACGTTTCCATCTCCGGCGTCCTCGCCGTAGCGTACACCGATTGATATCGTACCTTTCAAGTACCTGAGTACGCGTTTGAGTTTCTGCATCGCCCTCGGACCTGGT
>FN649748.1:2516797-2580343 GCA_000310025.1 Ectocarpus siliculosus
TCACTGCAGTTGCTGTACAGCTATTCCTTCAGCTGTGGCTACCAAGTAGCTGGCATGTGATGCGAGGTTAGGTAGGCAAACACACCGAGTGATATTATTATCCACACAGACGCCCAAGCTGTCTTCACCTGACGGTTGAGCAGTTGTCAACGCCGGAATACTCCCGCATAAACCGATGTAAGAGAATAGAGTTTGTTTTGTACCGCAATTACCAAGCCGTGTACGCCCCCGTTTACCTCCAGAACCGCACCCCTGCTGACGTCCTGGACGGCAAAGCACCACTTGAGGAAAGCAAGGACAAACCACTCGGCAGCTTGAAGCACATGCATGAGTGGGGGTCTGTAGCGTTTAAATACGTAGAACCTCGCTCGCGAAACGAAAAGTTTTCTGCCAGGGCCAAGAAGTATTACATGGTGGGATACAATACAACCAGCAAGACGTGGCGGCTATGGGACCCGGCGGAACCACTCAAAATTACAAACTCTGCTGAAGTGTCATTCCGCGAGGTAGATGCCCGCGACGTCGCCCGCCCCATGCACGGGTCTGACCCATTTCCCGAACAAGGCCAGATTTTCCAGCCCGGCATCATCACTACTGGGGCCGAGACAAAAGACGAGGAACCAGAACTAGCAGAAACGAACGACGGACCGGACGAAGAACCACCCGCGGTGCGCAAAAGCGGTCGTACGACAAGGCCGCGGGACCGTCTGAACCTGTTTACGACGGAGCAGGTGTTCGAAACGGAATACGCGCTGGTGATCGGAGGTGAGATCGGGAACCTTGGTCAAGGGATACCTGGCCAACTAGGATACATGCCCGCCGATCCACCGAACTACCGCGCAGCGGTCAACGGACCAGATGCTGTTGGATGGATGAAAAGCATGGTACAGCACGACTCCCGTGGTGGAGTAGCCCTTGTCTAGGTCGCCTGCAAAATCTGAGTCGACAAACGCCGTAATGACGTTTCCATCTCCGGCGTCCTCGCCGTAGCGTACACCGATTGATATCGTACCTTTCAGGTACCTGAGTACGCGTTTGAGTTTCTGCATCGCCCTCGGACCTGGTTTCGCCATACTCCGCGTCAGAACCATTACGGAGTGAGTAATGTCGGGCCTTGTGCACCTGCTGAGATATAGAAGCGAGCCTGTGGCGGAGCGGAAATATGTGGTATCCTCCGCTGACAGCACCTCGTCCTCCAAGACGGACACCGGTCCAGCCTCAGACGGAGATGTCGTCGGACGCGCGTCGGCCATGCCGAACTTGTCCAACACTGCGTTGGTATACGCTTCCTGTTCCAAAAGAATCGTCCCTGCGGCTCTGTCTCGGTTGATTCCCATACCGAGTAGGAATCTGGCTCCTCCCAGGTCCACCGTTTCGAAACGCTCATTCAGCTGATCGACTATGCTCAGCACTTTGTTCTCGCCCTCCCCGGTCAGCAGAATGTCATCCACATAAACGAGAAGGAGCACATCTCCGTCGTCCAGGATGTACAAGCACGGTTCAGCGGTGCTCTCAACAAATCCGATCTTCAGGAGAAAGTCGTGCAGAGTGCCCCACCAGCCTTTTGGGGAAAAACGCAACCCGTAAAGCCATGCTCTGAGCTTCAAGACTTGCCTGGCTCTCCCGCTGTCGCACGAGAATCCTTCCGGGGGAATGACGTACACTGGTTTCGATCTCGGTTCCATCCTCGCGTGGAGGAACGCCGTCCTGATGTCGGCTTGGCGAAGAACAAGTCCATTCTTGGCTGCATGCGCAACTATCAGATGGACGGCTTGGAGAGACGCTACCGGTGCAGCATTGTCGGTTCCGGTCTCAGCTTCGTAAAATCCTTGCACTACGATTCATCGATTTCTGTCGCACAGCGATGCCGGCTCTCGTTGTACTTCCATTTGTAGATGTATTTTGACGGGATACGATTTGAGCATCGCATATCGGGACGGATCGATTTGAGCATCGCACGGGGGATAGACCCACTCGTAAACGTCGTGGTCTAGCAGGGAGCGATTCTCCTCCTCCATGCTTTTCATCCATCCAACAGCATCTGGTCCGTTGACCGCTGCGCGGTAGTTCGGTGGATCGGCGGGCATGTATCCTAGTTGGCCAGGTATCCCTTGACCAAGGTTCCCGATCTCACCTCCGATCACCAGCGCGTATTCCGTTTCGAACACCTGCTCCGTCGTAAACAGGTTCAGACGGTCCCGCGGCCTTGTCGTACGACCGCTTTTGCGCACCGCGGGTGGTTCTTCGTCCGGTCCGTCGTTCGTTTCTGCTAGTTCTGGTTCCTCGTCTTTTGTCTCGGCCCCAGTAGTGATGATGCCGGGCTGGAAAATCTGGCCTTGTTCGGGAAATGGGTCAGACCCGTGCATGGGGCGGGCGACGTCGCGGGCATCTACCTCGCGGAATGACACTTCAGCAGAGTTTGTAATTTTGAGTGGTTCCGCCGGGTCCCATAGCCGCCACGTCTTGCTGGTTGTATTGTATCCCACCATGTAATACTTCTTGGCCCTGGCAGAAAACTTATCGTTTCGCGAGCGAGCTTCTACGTGTTTAAACGCTACAGACCCCCACTCATGCATGTGCTTCAAGCTGCCGAGTGGTTTGTCCTCCCAAACCTCAAGTGGTGCTTTGCCGTCCAGGACGTCAGTAGGTGTGCGGTTCTTGATGTAAATGGCGGCCTTCACGGCTTCCGCCCACAGTTGACGCGGTAGGTGCGGAGCTCCAAGCATGAGACTACGTGCTGCACCGATGACGGTCCCGAAACCGCGTTCGGCGACAGCATTCCCTTGAGGGACGTACGGGGGGCTTGTCTCCACAGCGATCCCGAAGGACCGACACATTGCTAAGAACCTACCCTTGAAGTCGGCTGCGCCATCGCAATGGATTTTCCCGATGCAGATGCCCTCGGGATCGGCGACTTCTTTAATCAGTGTTTCGAGCGCGTCAGTCACTCCATCCTTTGTCTTCAGGGGAATGCCCCACCGCATGCGATCATCTTCTCCATTCTGGTGCTGGCGTCGCCCACGGCGTCGTCGATGGCCGTCCTAAGCTCCTCATGAGTCGGGCCAGCCTCGCCCCCGCCAGAGTTCACAGAGTCGTTCGAAGACATGTGTGTATACCGCACTAGACTATGACGTTAACGCCACAAGACTCTAGAGTGTTGATTGGCCCCAAGCCGAGTGCTGCTGGATGAGCACGGCTGTCCCGTTTTGACAATGTGAAGAGATGGTAAAGTCGTTTTATTGGTCGTCCTCGTAGACACAAGCAACGGAAGAGAGTGGGCACTCAGGTGCATCACAAACACCGAGGCACGCGAGCAACAGTCGCAAGACGCATTCGGAACTCGGAATACATGACAGCAAGGAATGCGCGACAACTTGCCAAAGATCCTACTACCGGAGATACCCCGAAGATCCAAATGACCGATGGACGGTCACGCACTTGCGCACCTGCATAGCTCAAAACCACACATGAGTACTACCGCAGTAGCCTTCGTAAGGATGGCATAATCCACCTCACGAACATTCCTTCCTACTTTGCCAAAGGTGATGGCTAAAAGCTAAATCTATCCATCTATCCCATCGGTATCACTTCCCGCCCACTCAACCCACTTCCTATTCCCCAGTGCGGCTACCGTCTTCTCCTGGCTATTCCATGCCCCAATCATCTCCCTGTACCGTCCTTCTACTTTTCCCAGCTCAGTCGTGTACACTTCCCTCTCCTTCTTGTACAACCGATATTCCGCAACTACATGAACACTAAACACGGACTTCGCACTCGGAGTCGCAATCACATTTGAACTTGTCGTCTTCTTGGTCCACCTTCCTAAATCTTCGGCTACGTTCTCGAAGGCCAATGTCCCCGGTCCTGAATTTGACCTTCAGCTTGGTCCCTGCATCCATTGGTCCATTTAGGTATTCCTTGAACCCTATTCCTTCTTTCAACACTCCGTACACTTCTAGACCCTCCTTGTCCTTGGTTCTTTGGTTAGTTTCTGTTCCTCTTTTCTCGGCAAATGCAGCAGATGTCTTCTCCTTGAACCCCTCTAGACCTTCCGTTTCCAGCGTACCAACTTCGTAAATTTCCCCATCAGGTCTGCCCTGACGGCTGCAGTACTTGTGCGCTTGGAGCATCCTAGCATGATTTTCGCTGCTTTGATCTGCGCCGCCTCGGGCTCTTTGACTACCTTCTTATTTCCTTCCCATACTTGCCCGGCGTATTCTAGCGGCGGTACGACTACGTTCTTCAAAACTGTCAATTTGATGCGTGCATCGAGGTGCCGGTTTGCGAGTATTGGGTGTAGTTTCCCTGCTCGAATTGGGTAAGGTGCCCCGGGGGGCGCCCGAACTGAAGTTCCTGCGCTTCCTACAGCAGAACATTTTTGATCTACTCCCGTAAACACCACCGTACGTAGTGCTGAGACGGTTTTTCAGCCCTCAACTTGTACCATACGTCATACGATAAAAGGTGGCCGGGTGACCCCTCTCTGCAATTCCCGTGCGCGTCAGAGTACAGTAGGAAAAATAGCGGAAGGAGACGGGGACGACAACGAGGATCGGAGGCGAAACCAGCAGAGCCATGAAAAGGTAGAAGCAGGAGAACCGAGCACGATGGTCGCGCCCGAGCCGGAGAACATGAAGATTGACGCGGTCTCTGGGGAGAGGCAAAAGCTGGATCGTCGAAAGCGCCGCTGTCCGGTTGTGAGTGTCCACAGATATCCCAACAACAGCGAGGACGAAGGAGAGGGGAAAGAAGACGAAGGAGCTGGAAAGAGAAGGCGAGCCAGCAGTGTTGCCATGCCACTCTTCTACACATCGGTGATGACTGATCTTTAGTTTAGAAAGAGTGCGAAATTCTATCACAATGGCGGAGAAAATGCTTCATGGTTGCGCAGCTAGGCGCGCCGTTTATGACTAAAAGTTTAACAGAGGGCCAACCAGCTACAATCATACCTATTCGTACACTTTAGGGAACCTGTGGGGAACCTCTGTAGCGTCGTCATCTCTGTCCCACCTCGGCTTGGTTTAGCGTGGGCGTGTCGTGTCAGTCCATTCCTTGTGTAATGGACACGACTTCCACGGGCATCTTCATGTATTAATGACCAATATTCGTTGCAGGTCCTTTGCGCGAGTTATCATGCAAGAGGACCTGGCAGGGTTCTCACACCTTGTTCAAGAGGGTACCGGCATCTTGGATTCTGATGGTCACGGGTGGAGTGCTCTCCATTGGGCGAGTTCGAGGGGAAGCACTGTCCTAACCTACGGCATCCTGCAAGAGATAAAGTTGTTGCGGGAAGCAGGTGAAGTGATCTCCTCGCTGCCACGGGATAGCAAGCAGCAGTCCTCCTTGAGGGAAATCTTCAGCTGCACTGTATGCGTCTCAAGAAGGCCCGATCTAAAGTTGATTTCAATAGAACGAGATCCCTGCATCGTCGCGAGGATACATTTCCCAACCTTGACAGGGACTGGACCTCTATATCCTCTTTGCTGTCGTCGAAACTAGCGTCGTGTTGTCATCTTCCCTTGACAGCCTGCTGATCGGACGCATGCGTTTGTAGACTCTTCTGCTGGCGAAGGGACCGACGGCGAGTCAAACGCGGTCGCCGGCTTCCTTGATTTGCGGGAAAACCTCGGTGGGTGGACAGCGTTGCACCTCGCTGCAATTGGAGGACACCTGGATGTGGTGTATATGTTGATGGAAGTGGGCTGCGATCCTCGAGTCAAGGACAAAGTGAGCTTCTTGCACAGGACTTGGACATCGAGTTTGATCCCGTGCTCAGTATCCCTATCGCTTCTTCTTTGCTTCGATGAATCAACGGATGGTTTTCATGAGTTTTCTATTGATGTCGCTTCCCGCGTCACTAATGTGAGGCACGTGTTGCTCGGTGCCGATGACATCCCTGCTTGCAAAACAAGGAATTGGCACGAAAGTTAAAAGTTCGGAGTTGCCGAGAGCACTTACTGCTCGAAACGAGGAGCCCTGGCGAGAACAATTTAGAGTCGATTCGACTGGGCATCAGAGGGGCAAAGGACGCAAAAAGTATAGAAATGTTCGATGCGACACTTATTTTATGTGTTTGTGACCGTCACACAGATACATCCAATCCATCACCCAAGAGAATGCAAACCTCAAGCGGCTTGCCTATTTTCTGGCCGATTTCGTCCGAACACAACTCTGCCGAGTGTTAGCTTCAACAAGGATGTCCGTTCGTGAGAATGAAGAAAAACAGCGCGTAGGGGAATTTCCTAGACTAGACCGTGAGGGTGGCTGACAATCGCGAGCATTCGCAGTGTTATCCAAGTTAGCCGGCTTCCACACGGGTTCTTGCAAAAATTCGGGGTTGGGTTTAGAACATGGGGCGTCTTATTCCTACCAAAACACCATGTACAGTTGTAAATCCTTTCGCCGCTTGACACCCGGAAGGCCAGGCGCGGACATGTATCCAAGGGTGAGCACGGTGCGTATTTGTCTGCACTCGCACGACTCTAGCTTTTTCCTCATTCGTGGCACTCTTGTGATGCTCTTTCCACTAACATGGATTGCTCCGTCCGATCACTAGTTTTCCTACCACTATTACAGCAGCGGACACAAATTTTGTACACACGACCTATAAAACAGTATGTCGTCCTGAACGCGGCGTGCCACTTTCTCCTTGTGGCAGGTTGGAGATCAACCAATCCATTGCATACGGCGCAAGAGGACATCGGAGGGACTGGTGACGCGATTACGCAACGCTTTGCTTGATCTATCAGATTCAGAGGAGAGCAGCTGCGAGGAGAACATGGAGCCTCAACCCAGAAGAGGATCCATCAGAGAGCGACGTAGATACCGTTAGCCCGACCACGGCGGAAATGTCGAGCAGTGACCCCGTCACAAGAACCGTATGTGATGTCATCGAGGGAATTTATACAAACGGGGAAGCAAACACGGCCAAATCCGAACAGTCCGGCAGGCTCTCCAAATCATTTACAGTACGCTACGCCTAGACTGAAGATATTTCCACGCCACGAGCATTCACTTCGTTGTGTGGCCGACAACTAAAACGCTGGAGTCACGAGACGCCTCATGCACTAATCTGTACATCTGTGGAGGAGCTATGCTATCGCAGACGTTCCACCTTGGCACACTATGTGGTTCGGGCATCAGCTCCTTCCCGGACGGTGGCCTTTCTGCTAGGCGATCCCGCCCGACGAACCGTTGCTACCAAAACGGTTATGTCGTCCATTTTCCCCCCGCGAAAACTGGTCGTGTCTTCTTCCGGCATAATCGAGTCACGCCGATCGTCTTGTTTTGGTGCCCCTGCCGCACCTCGTCTGAAACTATTGAGCCCCGCGGTCACACTTCGTTCCAAAGCCAACCCCCATTTGCTAGCATCCCATTCCAGCCTCCTTTTCCCTCGGTCTGTTGACGGTCCGTCAACGGAGCCTCGTGTCGGAATAACTCCCGCAGCTACAGCCTCCTCTTCCCAAGGTGTCAAGCGTTCCTTATCGCGTGAAAGATTAAAGGCTTTCCGTGCCAATGCTGAGGCCAAGTCTACGGGCTTATCGCAAGCCTCGTGAGCTGTTGTTTCCGCATCGCCCTCAAATGCTTCTTCGATGCATCGCAGGATATCAGACTCGAACATGTTGTCTAGGAGGCCATCTGTGGCCAAGACCACCAAGTCTCCCTCTCTGCAAAACACGTTTCACACCAAGGGTAGAGAGCGCACGTAATGTCACTGTTTCGGGCAAACGACAAGTTATTTGTGCGAAACAGACTGCCCTACCGTCATACATGACGGTAGAAACGTGCCGCACGCCTCGGTTCCAAGGTACGCAGCATACGCTATTACTACTATACATAACGTAGCCGTTGAACGCACCTGACGTAGAACAAAAAATCTCGAGCGTCGTGTGCTTTGTCTCGGCTCCCAGTTCCTAGCTGGTAAGGCTGGTTGAAGTTATGTCTCTGTGTCGCTGTTCTCAACGCGACGAAGGGGGTTCCTCGGGCATCCCTGAAACGAAGCCATCCACAGAACGGCACGCGATTGTTGTCGCAGTATGTCAACGCAACAATATCACAAAGTCAGGTGACAAAGGCACGCCCCCAAGTTGATATCGCCTTTTCCTTTCAGGGCTGTGAGACGTGATGCTGAGGCGTTTGGATAGATCCACCGGGTTGGAGGGAGGCGGAGAAAGAGGAGAGTAGTGTCTACGAGCGGACCAGCTGACGTGGATGGGGCTTCGTACATCATCCTCTGGTGAATACCCCACGAATCCCTACAGTAAATGAAGAACTTTAACAGTCACATCGCCGACAGACCTGACGGCATCCGCTCTCACACGAAACGAATAGTATTGCCTCTCGTACACGGGAATATCTTAACTGATCGCTAGCCTACCGTTCCAGAGAGTAGCGTAGAGGGACGAAAACAACGCAGCAACACCTCTCTATTTTGACCTCGCATGGATGCGAGCGTAGAAAATTCGGTGCGTTGAGAGAAAACACTGCTGGCGATACGGGCGACAAATCGCACCTGCGTACAAGAAGGGCGCCTGAATCACCGACGTTGACGCCGTTCAGCATTCCGTACACCGGGTCGAAGGTCACCTGCCGCGTTTGCCAGGTCAAGTACAAATATTTTTTATGGGTCATGGCATTCTTCGGATTGAGAGGCACGGACAAAGGCAAAGGATATCTTCACGTTCACCACAGATCCAAGCTCTCGGATACATACCGTCCGCAGATAACGCGAAGTAACTGCTGTTGGCGAGTACATTGATTTTCTCACCACACATGCGGTGCAAGTTCCTTGGGTTCCGGCCAACGCCGCGTTGGTAGTGGCGTACTCCAGCGCCTGCTGCAGGTCCACTCCTTGCGCAATTCGCGGCAAGGGTTCGCCTTCTAACTGAGATCGCCGGAGCGATACTGCCTCTTCCGCTCTCTGAGCTGTAATATTGGCTGTAGCACAAAACGGTGAGAACGCAGACCGGCAAAGGGGATTCGCTTGTGATCAGAGGCCCTCGCACTCTTGCAGAGCCGGTACACGGCACATTGTGTTTTTCGATGCATTGGCGCCAAGCGTGAAGGGCTCTTATGAGTTGGCGGGAAGGTCGGCTAAAGGGTGAGCCGCACGACACCCGCAGGTCGTCACATACGCCTGACGGTTGTAGGTAAAGTTTCAAAAAGTTTTCAACTGTTTGTCACCATCACGTTCGGCCGCTTCTCGAGACAGCCACCGATACATAAAAATGCAACAACTGCCACGCAGGGAGCTGGTCAGATGCACGCACTGCATTGGTAAAGACGGCCGAGGCCGCGTGATTTATGATGCGTCCCGCACAATTTTGGCCCTATTTAGCGAATGAGTTAACAGACAAGCCGAACTGATCAGACAAAACCGCAAAGGACGGGGATTTCCGACTGATTAAACGCGCAGTCTATGACTTTTGCCAGCCTAGATTCGACATGGCGACGAACGGCTGGCGAAATCACGATACAACTCGAGCGGTATTCGCGTAAAGCGTGCAGCCTGAAACTTCTGTAGGTACCTGGACAGCAGTCGATGACAACAAAATGGCAAATCCACACAACTTATCACTCTACTAGGCTTCTAGGTGGCTTCAGAACGTCACGCAGCCACCCAGAGTCTTAACATAATATTCCCATGCGTGCCGGAGCCAAGATCCACTACACATACTACCTGCGGTGGCCTTTGCGAAGCCTCTTGAAAAGACGCCTGGGTCGTGGCCAAGCGACGCCCACCCCCCTACTCCATCGAAAACCCCTAGATCCAGAGCACCGGAATCACCGACGTTGACGAAGTAGGCGTCATCGCCTCCTGAGGTTGAACGCATTACCCACATGATGACGGGGGTAGGGGGAGACGAGAGCTATGTCACTGCTGGGCGGAGAGTGGAGGTGGAGAGGGTAAGTGCTCTCGAGCTGACAGTCCCGTTTGGGGTTGGCAGAAAAAGGATGACATTCAACGTTGCAGAACACCGCACCGCCATTCCGCGATCGACAACGAAGCAACTCGAGCGTCGGACCTATACCTGCAGAGACAATATGCATTCAGTTTGAAAGGAATTGCAGCACAGCGGGAGATAGGGCATCTCTCCTCCTGTGTGCTGCTGTGTGCTGCTGTAGGAAGCTGGTGCCGAGCCACCTCAGTCTAGCCACCTCATCATCAAACCTACCGCCTTAGACGGGTTTATCCCTGTCGACAATGTTAACCATCAGTAACAACAACAGTGTTCCAGCGAAGAGCGCCATGTGTTATGCATATGAAGGTACAGTAGTTAACATACCCTCACCTCGCGCGGCTTTGTCGGGTCGAGCAATCATGGAGCTATCAACATCCAGCGTGAGCGTCTGTTGGGCTTTCAAATTTTGAACCCCCCACGGCTTGCTAGACTTGATACGTGGTGGCGCCCAACCCGCTGGATTGACGAACGCAATGGCATGCGTTCCTCCTGCAGCAGCCAGGACAGTAGAGAGGGCGCCCCTCATTCTCCCCGCTGCAGTGAGAGCACAAGGCAGCTAAGTCGGAACTGTGGTCGATCGAGTGTAACATGCAACGCCCACCGACACGCTTCTCCGGGTGTTCAGTTTACTGTGAAGGCGGACCTGGGGGGGGTGAACGCTGCACACACTCATGCGTGTGACGTCAAGTCAAGTCAAGCAACGTCAAGCAACGTCAAGTGACGTTCGTGTCACAGAGTTAACATCTCACAGAGTGATGGGGAGGTGAGCGAAAGACGGGGGCTAACCCGACCATGCAAGCATGGTACTACGCTTACGGGCAGTCTGTCTAGCCTCGCTAGCTGTCATCGACCAGTCAGCGCTAGGGTTCATTGCCCTAAAAAATCCACCGCATCATTCGATCGGGGTTCGACCTCGGCGATGTCCTGCGCATAGTGCGACAGCCCGATACCAGTCTCGATTTGACCTTGGCCAGCCCAGCGTGGAGTTAGCTCTGCTTGGTCTCAATATCACGCGTGGGATATCGGCGAGCAAGTCCCGGCGAGGAGGAGACTTTGTTGCAGGAGGACCGGAGCAGGCCATCTTCCGTCTACATGAAAGGCGAATTAGGTACGGTCGGCGGCAGTACGACCCCTGGAAGCCGCCGTCTGGTATCCATCCTCGATTATGACTGCATTGTTCAATCGACTTAGTGGTCTACTAGGTTCGCCCTCTACTGGACGCTTGTTGTCAAACAAAATATTAAGCGTTGGAGCACGTGCGTTCGACTTGCCTGTGTGCCCTCTACCATTGTTCGCTTTATTTTTCATTACCAAGCCAACAGCAGTAGACTAAATCGCAACTGCATTGTGGAATCAAGATACCTTCTTGCTGTGGTCGACTACTGTACCCAACTTACCTGATGTAACCGAGTGGCATTCCGCCGAACAACGTCCGCAGTGGCCGAGACAACCATGACTTAACCAAACACCTGTCATGGGCAGGGTGACAGCCGGCAGACAGTTGCCGCTACGAAAGGTGATTTGCTGCTCTATTGCGTGGTGTCTAGGCTCTGCTTGTGTTCGCAACGGGGGAAACATTTTTTGTACAGCAGTGGGTCGAGTCTCTAAATGATTTTTACAGAAAATATACAACTACATCTCTATCCGTAGATGGAATTCAAGGATCCGTGATTTGTGTACCTGTATATGTGTAGACTAATGAACTCGAATCGATATGGGTAGGGTAAATTGGTGTTGAAAAAATGACTTTTGGAGCAGGATCCGGCCAATCAACTTTCGAATGCAAAATAATTAACCAGCAGAAACGGGTTCGTGTCTTGCAACACAGGGGGCTCGAGAATACCAAGTCTGAGTACGTTACGGCACATCTAGCTTGCGCTCGGAGTGGCGATACCGGCCGTGCTCTGTTTCTCCTTAGGCATGCTGCGAAGCGAGGCGTGCCCTTGCTCGCTGTGGACGTCGCAAGTGCCATGCGTGTGGTCTGTAAACAAGGGACCGGTTGGAGACAGGCACTTCCTCTCTACGAGGGGTTCTTGGAGCTTGCTCTGGAGCAAGCGCGGGCAACGACCAGCCCGTTGGAAGAAACCCAAGCAGGTCGTGCGGACGTAGTACCCGTACCTCTGTTGCGACAGAGGCAGCAACTACACCGTCTGAAGGAGGTCGCTCCGGGGTGGGAAGACGTGTGCCAGGCTGCGCTCGAAGCCTGCAACATTGGGGGGCAGTGGGAGGCTGCTCTAAAAGTTCTTAGTGTTTTGCGTGCGGGTGGGGGGGGGGCGGAGCTGAGTGAGGCGGCTTACACTGAAGCAATCGAAGTGTGCGGCAAAGGTAGAGCGTGGGATATGGTACTTCTCCTGGTGGCCGAGATGTCCAGCGACGAGATCCCCATGACGGCTGCAACCTTCGAGACTGCTCTGAAGGCGAGTGGAGATCCGTGCTGTGTGGGAACACCCCCGTTTGAGTTGTTGCCGGAGAGCCCCACATGTGGTTCTTATGTTGGTTATTTTGCACGATTGGCAGAGTAACGGAGGCATCCGTTTGACTCTGGCATCCACGCACCCATCTCGGTTTTTCCTCATGGAACCGGCCATGGCAGGCACACTAGTCGACCATGATTCGCCTGGCTAACCTTTAAGTCCTTGATACAAGCCCATGTGTTTTTGCAGGGGTGTGCTGCAACTGGTGCATGGAGCTGGGCCCTGTCACTACTAAGGTGCATGTCGACGTCCACAAATGGTCCAAACGGCATCCCTTTGAACGCGGCGCACTATCTCGACGCTCTGCGTTCGTGCGCCGGAGTAGTAGACAAGCCTGGCGGGCCCAAGGCTCAGGCGGCCGCGAAAGCTGCCCTGGGTCTTCTTCAAGATGTTCGGGAGAACGGCTGGTTGGTCGGGCAGCAAGGAGAAGATCTTGTGTATTGTGCAATGAAGACTCAAGCTGCGGCGAGAGATGCATGGGGCGCCCTCGCTCTGCTCGATCAGGATGACGGACTACCTCGGAGCGTTATGTTGAGAACCGGCGCAATGCAGGTAGTTACCATTGCTAACCTGGTGTCTACAGAGTCATGTCGTTTTGACCATGCAGCGATGAATTCTCCTACCCGTTCCCCGTGACGTGTTGACGTTCTCAATTCCATGCTTCTCTTTTCATCCAGCTCTCAATTTCTTGCCTCAGGCGTGCAGTGGTGCTGGAGAATGGCGTGCTGCTCTGTCTATTCTCGAGGACATGCAGGCTGAGGGTTTGCGTCCGAATGGCGCTGCATACGTCGCCGCAATGGAGGCGTGTGCTCGCGGCGGTGTAATGGATCTGGCGTTGGAGCTCCTAGACAGGGTTTTGATGTTTCACCCTCGAGACGAGAGGGTGAGAGTGACTATTGTAGCTGTGTCCCACAAAATCTTCCATGACCGCAGTGATGGCTTGATATACACAGAACCCCAACAAACTCTTCCACGACCATATCCGTAAAACCTTACAACACTTACATCCCCAACTTGAAAAGAAGCGCATGAGCGTGACACCGTAGATGGCGTTGTGGTCTATGGTTATAGGTTTTGGGATGCACGGCCTGCTGGAGCTTCGTCGGTTACGGGTCCCGGCTGCCCCCCCTTGTGTTGTCGTTTCTACAAAATAAACGTTGCAGACAGTAACCGCGGCCTTTCACGGTGCGATTAAGGCTTGTGGGAATGGGGGACAGTGGGAAGAGGCAACTTCCCTTCTCCAAAGGATGCGACAAGACTCTCTGGCTGTCGTGACATCAAGAGAGTACAACGCGGCCATCATGGCGTGCTGTCGGGCGCAGCAGTCTGTCGCCGCTCTCACTCTATTGGGCGACATGTCGGTGGAATCAGAACACTGCAGTGCCGACGAAACGAGCTACGTCCTTGTGATGCGGGCGTTCGGACGGGAAGGGAGGTGAGAGTAGTGTTTGTGGGGCACGAGAAGCGCTATCGCCGTCGCCCTCACAACACAATTCGCACCAAAGCGTGCGATGTGAGTACGTAGACACGCCGTTATTTCCGGACGATAGTGAAAATCGTCATTGAAGTGTGCGTCGACGATCGATCTGTGACGCTTCGCGCGCCTTAATGCCCCTTTCCTAAACCTCCAGAGTTTATGCGTGAAACAGCTGGCGTGCACACTTGATGGCAGGTGGCGGACGGTCATTGATCTGATGGGGAGCCTGAAAGAGGAGGCCGGCTTGGTACCGACCGTATCCAGCTACAACGTCGTTATAGAGGCTTTGGCGAAGGCTGGGGAGTGGATGAAAGCTCTCGAAATGCTAGCAGAGATGAAGCAAGAAAGAGTCCGACCTACTGAGTTCACGTACAGCCGCTGCATGGCAGGTTCGCCTATAATTTTAGCTGTACGTTGCACTGAGAGCAGCTGGCTGCTGGAACCGTTCTGGTGTCTGTGTTATTTTGCCTCGTAGGTGGTGGATTTTTTTCAACGAGTATATGACGATGAGGTGTGCCCCTTCAACATGAAAACATGGTGATCGGGGCTCCTCTGTAAATCGAAGACTATATTTCATGGCAATTTCCTGCAGCGCCGGTGGTACCCTTCGTTTATGGGGTTGGGCGATTGTCGACTCATTGGGGATAGGGGTAGTCGAGGATAGGGGTAGTCGAGTGCTTGTGCTTTTGTCTAGACTGTCCCAAGTATTTGATTGCTTCTCGCCTCCTGTTGCGCGTTCCGACTTTCTGTTGAACTGGAACATCGCGCAGCGTGCGAAAAGAGTGGAGAGTGGGAGCGCACTCTCCTGCTCTTGGCCGACATGAAGGAACAAGAGGATCTCGTGCCTGATAGTTATATCTTCAGCACAGCAATGGTGGCATGCTCTAAAGCGGTGAGCTCGTGCTGTGTGCTGAAAGATAGATATCTGGTTTGTGTGGTTTTGATTGGAATGGATCGACCATCTACAGTAATGGCGTAGTAAGCTCTTTCCCGCCGACTACGTGTAGTCCTTCCGAAGTGGATACGTTGGACACATGTTTCACTGAATCTTTTCATTCTCCAATCTCACAGGGACGACTGGACGACGTCCTCGGCATTCTGCAGGAAATGCGGGAAATGTCCGCCACTAGCGGGCCTAACCTCGTGCTTTACAACATTGCAATTGGCTCTTGTGCGCGTGCGAGGTGAGATTCATGTATGTTAAATTGATTGCTGTAAAACATGGGGATTGGTGATGGCGGGTTAGTGCTCTCAACACTCATCATGTTGAGGTCTAACCCGCTCGAAACCGTCCTTTTTTCGTGTTCCAAGTGTTGTGCTGGTCCTGCTCCGAACAGTAAACGCCTCCGCTAAATCGAATCGCGCACGTATGATACATGTCTGCTACTCATCAATGTCGAGATCTAGCCCTCCCGAAAATTGTCCTTTTTTCGTATCCCAAGTGTTGTGCGGGTCCTGCTACGAACAGCAAACGCCTCCTCTAAATCGAATACCCCCTGGCATCTCTTCGGAGTTTTTGGATTTTGTCGTTTTGATCGTGTTGTTTGCCCGATGTTCCTCTTCAAACGACCGCACGCTCTTGTTGCAGTGTAGCTCTTGGGCTGCAAAGAGCACCGCAGTCGATCATATAAAACCTAGGCATATCGTGTTCTTTTCTATGCTGGTATGATTAATACAGGGACTGGCCAAGGATGCTGGAAGAGATGGACAGGATGAGGCGGGAAGACATCGAGCCCGAAGAGAGCACCTTTGCCGCCCCCCTCGACACCTGCGGTAGGACCGGCAACCTGCCGATGGCCCTCGAGCTTCTCGACCGCATGCGCGAGGACGGCATCAAGCCGGGAGTCGTAACGTATGGTTATGTTGTCGCGGCGGCATGTCGGGCCGGCGAACGGACATCGGCGGCGCTTCTGTTGGACGAAATGGAAGCGGCGGGTCACCCGCCGAACGAGAGGACCTACGGCGTGGCAGCCTTGGCTTGTCGCGAGGGAAACAACGCTGACGCGGCGATTGACTTGCTGCGACGCAGGCAGATGCAGGGGCTGCCGCCGGATGCGCTGATTTTGAGCTGTGCGGTGCAGGCGTGCTCGAATGCGGGGAATATGCAGCGCGGCTTGGAGCTCATCACAGAAATGAAGAGCGCTGGGTTTTCCCCCGACAGGGCATTTTACCATAGCGTGATTGCGGGGATAAACGCCTCCCTTGCTAGTCGGTTGTAACGCACCGATGGCGATGTAAAGAGTCTTGGAACAGTGTCAAGGTCGGTGCACCTCGTTTGCTGATATCAAGGCACTGGAATGTAGGTATGTGTTTAATTTTGCAACCCTCGTCGCTGTTGCACTTCAATACGTTGCACGCTTGTTTGGGGTTGCTCGTCGGTGCATTAATAGACTACATACAATGTTGAGTGAAGTGTGGTCGGCGATTTCTCGTGTTGTCTTGGGATGTTGTGAGACGATTGATATTAATGTTACACCCAAAATCCCATGAATTTGTATCAATCAGTTCGAGAGGGACGTTTCTACGTACGCACAGCTCGCGTCGTTCCCGAGCTTTTTGCTCTCGCAAAAAAGAAGCATGTTCGGTGTTGGAGGATTGGTTCAGAAAACGCTCCCGATCCCCCGATCAGTGTTGAAGGATTGGCACATTGGCACTGGTTTTCTCTTTTTCTCTCTTTTTTTCTCTCTTTGTCTGTGTCAGATGGCCTTGTCTCTGCTTGCGTTGTGAAGTACCAAGATTGAACCAAGGGGGTGTACCTCTTTCTCTCTGGCCCGTCATGCCGACTCCTAGTCTCAGTTGTTTCCTCGCATTGCGCGCAGAGGGAGCGGAGGACTCCAGAATATCTGTCGTTGATTTCTATTTGACTTGCGGACCCCTCGGGGCCAGTTTATTTGAGTGTACTTTTTTTAAGGGTAAGTTAGCCTGTGACCACGGGAATCGACCGCGTCAAGTGTTGGATAGTGCGGACATATGAAGGTACTGGGTAGAGAGAGATCGGAACGGTTTTGAATGTGAAGACAACAACAACAACAACTGCTGTGGTTGTAAGAACCTCGATGTTTGTTTGCTTCGGGAAATTGCCATTCGTGACCCCTGGCTACATGATCTGGCCGGCGTGTCCGATCAAGGAAGGATTCCTACGAGTATTACTTTAGAAGACTATTAGGAAGGATTGATTATCAGCTCCATGTTTCTGTATTGCCCGCCCATCCTTCCTTCAGTAAGTAAATGGTGGTTTTTTATCAGGCTACAGCAAAAATCTCAATTACGCCTGCTTCACCCCCAACTGTTGAGTGTCCACGACGCACATTGACATCTAAGATCTTGAGACTGCTGTGGTTGTATCTCGAACGGGTACAATGTAGCCTCTCTGTGTTTGTATTATTCTTACTGAGATACATGTATCTATTCTACATACATACATACATACCATACTTTACAAGCCTGTACAATAGATCTCCAGCAGGATCTACCGTCGGATCTCACCGACACACCCACCCGCATTTATTTTTTTAAGTCAATCACAGTTGTCAATAGAGCTTATTAGTAGAGGTCACAAATGAGACGAGCACCTACGACATGAAGCTGCGGTGGCTTTTACCCGACAACCGTTCTGGCTACTCTGCTGTAGACTACCTCTCCCTCCCAAGTTTTTAGATACATATCCTGCATGCGACATACATAGCATACATACATACGGAGGTGCACGGTTTCGGTCGGTATTATACCTCCCTTAACTCAGCCATTAGATAACGAGTGCGCCATATAAATACATCAATGTCAGATCCTTCATGAAATTGGAGTATTATTAGGCCCTCCCCATGAGTTAGCCGCAGCACGACCAGCACCACCAGCAGACCGCTTCGGAAAACACTCCGCAGAGCAGAAAGAGGCGTTGTTTCTCAGGGGAAGAATGTCCCCCCCCCCCCCCTTTGAAAAAAGAAAAAAAAGACGACCGGCAGAGAGATAGAGCAAATCATCCCCAACACACCACCGGCCCCGTTACCTGGGAACAGCAAGGAGGACAGCGTATCAACAACGGAGCTGTGGGAGAGGAGGATAGACCAGCGCGGGTTTCGGGTGTCGGCGACTGGAGGTAGATTCGCCATATCACAGAAACACTTTTGTTTCGACTTTTTGCCGGTCACAGCCGAATCGTGGAAGCGAAGGGCGAGAGAGCCTGATGGAGCAAACGACGGTGGCTAGCGGCGGTGGCAATCCCGAGAAGCTGACGGCTAATGGGAAGGAGCGTGCGGTTATTACGAAAGTGGGGAAGCGTTCGGATTTGGGTTGGGAAAGCCGTGGATGGAAGTTCACTCAAGAGGAGCTCGCGAACCCGCCCTCGCTCAGGGACAACATGTGAGAAAACCCTCCTTTCGCCCTTTCTGACGTTTGTGAGACTGCAGCAGGTGGTTGGGCGCGTGGAACGGAAGAGGGGCTGTCATAGGACGATCGATGTACATGGCCAATCCCTTTCGACGCTGTTTACCTTGGTTCTCGTGCCCCTCTCGCCGTCATGTGTTTGGTTTATTTTTTGCGGGCATGACTCCTCTCGACCACCCAGTAGCACTTGGACCAAGTATTGACCACCGCGAGCGGGGGACCCTTTTGTAGAGGCAGAGACGGAGGGAAAGCTCACACTGGAACGCGCGGAACAACCGTAGACAAGTAGATGAGAGGGCCATCTGCATCCATATCGACGTGCACGTAGTCACCGTGGACGTGGGTGGAGTTATATATGTTGTGTTTTGATACAAGTTCTGTAATACGCATCTTGGTGGTACGAGTTATCCCCCAACTCCTCTTCGCATTTAGGTCCATTTTCGAATGTAAAAGAAAAAACAAAAAAACGACGAGTGGCACACACATACCTTGCTCCCAACAACAATAAACACACACCCCTATTGTCTAATCTGGTGGCCATTTTTTTCTCGAAGGAATCTACACCGGGGAGATGCCTGTACCTCTTGTTTCGCGCCTAGTTTATCTACACTTTCGTATTTGATTCCTGTGTTTCTTTGGGAACGGATCGATCGACCGATGTAGATAGAATACATAGCTGTCGTTGTTGTTGATGTTGCCGATGTTGGTTGGCGATGGTATGGTAAAACTCCGCAGGTACGTTGGTCCTGCCATGATGCATTTTGTACGCGTATGCACATGCATAAAAGATGTCACCACTACTCCCCAAACCCAAAAACAATTAATTAACACAAACACCCCCATATATTATAATTATATTGGGGACATGTATGGGCGCATGTGTGCATTGAGACGGTTCCATATGCACACGATATCACCTATCTGCATATAGAGCTGCGAAGTGTGCTTGCGCACTTCGATTCAACTGCTTATATCCGATATAACATTCGGAGTGCTGGTGCTGAGTATCGGTGCTCACGGCATGTGACAACAACGCCCGTATTAAAAATCACTGCTAGATACTCATATCCTCGTCCTTCATTGCGGCACTTGTCTTCCTATTTTGGCTGTGTATCGTTGAAGAACTTGAAGTTGCACGCATTAAACAATTCTGTTGAGCCTGCTGTATACATGTTTTGCTTGTCTTTCGGTTCCCACTCTCGCGCCGCAGGAACGATAGCGAGGAGAAGGAGTACCGAAGAAAGGCACACACATTCATCTATGACTGCTGCCAGGTTCTCCGAGCAAAGGCGCTTGTGATTGCTGCCGCGATGACCATCTCCCAGCGGTATTTTTCTCAAGTCTCCTTCAGGAAGATCGACCGGAGTGTGAGACGCGTTTCCCGCTTCCCGACTGAACGAAGTGCAGTTGAAACGAGGGGTGCTAACGACTTGGTCGAACGCAATGGTTGACGGGAACCTTCAACCTCTAGAGTTCCAGTAATCGGGGCGATCGGGGATGGAGGAGGAAACATTTACTCCGATGGATAGAACACTTCCTTCCGAAACTGCTGGTTACTGGTTCGAACTCGGCCTGTTGCTGTACAATTTTCTTGCACCGTTTCAAACCTAGGATATTGCCCTATATCCCTAACCGCATGTTGGAGCTCTGGCACAAAATATTAGTATACTTAAAACGTGTCTCATGCATTCGGTTCAGCACATGTTTGAAGAAAACAGCCGCAGGCTGCCGAGATTTGTGGGGAGATTGCAAGGTATTTCGTGCTCCAGCTTTGGTTTTCATGGTATAGCAGATGTTTCCTTAAAATACGACAAATGTCATTAAGATCGCTGCCTTGGATGCAATCATGTTGTGTCGTTGCCACTCAGGACACTGCTGCGGCGGCTATCTTCTTGGCCTCCAAGGTTGAAGAGTTTCGCGTTCACATCAAGGATGTGATGATGGTGACCCACAGAGTTAGGCACAAGAACGAGCGCAGGCTCGTAGAAAATTCCGATGTGAGTTTGGATACCGGATCATTTGTAGAGGTGGTATTATGATTATACATGTATCAATATCTCAATTGTACGATTATTTTCAGTCTACAGCAGTACGCCAGAATGTACCCAGTGGGTAGCTCGTGTACATTGTTGTAAGTGCGATCCATTTGTTTATCCACCGGTGTTTTATTGCGAAGTGTTGGCAAGCGAAGATACATTTTCACGGCGTGGATTTCATGCGGACCATCGCCGAGTGGGTTTTGTGGGGCATCTGTGAACAAGTCAGTCACACCGCTCCGCCGCGTGCCCTTGGGTTTCAGGAGTACAACAGGTACAAAGACCGCCTGTTGAAAGCGGAGAACCAGCTGGTGAACGCTTTGGGGTTCGACTTCATGATCGAGCACCCCTTCGGTCACTCCAACGACCTAGTGGCCTACCTTTGTGAAGAGGGTGAGGCACGGGGGCCTCGTCGCGGACTTGCGTTTGCTTCCTGTCCTTTGAGACCGAGTATGTGCCGAAGAGGGTACCGTGGTTTGACTAGCGGGAAGCGGATGGTGGTTGCGTCGTGTTGTTGGCAGGGGATTGTGGTCGAGGTGATTATTTCGCGTAAGGGGACCAACACCCAAACATGTTGTACGGGATACACCTGGTGCATGTGCAAACCGCACGTGTGCAGCAGGCAAACAATTGCCCAAATTGGCCTCAGCTTCATGGTCTCTGACAAGTGGCACAGCCCATGACACAGATGTCATGAGCATGCGGACAGAAAATAGGTACACGCAATGCACGATATCGCCTTGTCGCATGCCATTTCTTGCGATGACTTGGCATGCTCTCACGCCTCGACAACGCGTTCTCTAATCCTGGCATAAAAGGCTGGGTGCCGGCAGACAAGTCGGCACTGATCTCCAAGGGCTCTCACCATCTGTTGATCAAGAGGTACGTTGGCGTTGTTCTAGCTAGCTTTGGTTTGCGTACCTTCGCGTGGAAAGTCGCGTGCATGTTTGTGGTTGTTGCCGCGAACACGAGGAGCAATCCCTTGCCTGGTGTTGGAAGCAGTTGAGGCAGCATCAGAGCGTTGCGAGCAGGCGATTTGCGATTCGCTGTGTTCTGGCAAGCACGAAGCAAAGCTTGGCCGGCAACAAGGGCAAGGGAAGGAAATGGGGGCCGATCAGTGCACCGGGTCTTGTGCCTGACGGGTTGCTGAAGTCGGGGGCGTGTGGAAAGAGCAGGTTGGGCGCCGCTTGTGAACTTGTCGATGGCGACAGTCCTTTGGTTGCACCACTTGGCCCTACCGCGCCCCTAGCCCCAGCCCATCCTGGTGTACCGAGAGAGGTTGCATTTTTTCAGCTCCCTTACCCTCGCTCTTATGCACGATCTATACGTGTATAACCCACCCTTTGTGGAATCTTCACAGCTTGAGGGGGACATTGTGCCTCGAGTACCCGCCGACTTTCCGCGCGAGGCTGGTGACGTACCTGTCCCTGCTTGTCAACAACATCTCGCCACCGCCGGGCGGCTGGGCTGAGATGATCGAGTTCGAGGACCACCGCCGACTCAACAGTACGTGTGACTCGCCGTGTTGTAGTTCACTCTTGGCATTTTCGAAGAAGCGGTACCTATCGGTTTGATCGATCGTGTTGTTTAGGACACCCGAGACATGGTCATGAGCGTTTTCGAAACCTTGGCAGAGGTACAAGTTGGCTGGGTTTGGGTAATGTCGTTTTGCGACACTTGGACGATACCCATTGAAACAGGTGGATAGATATGGACGTGTATTTAAGGGACAAAATACCCCGAGCGAAACGAGCTACAAAGCGCTCGCAGAGGAAGACACGTCCAAGAAACGAATGTAGGAATCTGGCCGTTTGTGTATGTTCTCATTCTGTTAGTCGCGCTCGCTCCTCCGCTCGACCTTTTTTTGGGGGTTGGGCAGGAGCGGCATGCCAACTACTGGAAACGCTGGACGATGACTCCGGCAAGACCGGCAAGAAAATCACCAAGAAGCGTGTTGCCGCCGCCCTGGTTGAAGCGGGCCACATTAAGAATAAGAACGCCCCGAACCGAGTCCCGCGCCAGCCCACAGGGCTGACTTACGCCGACCGGGATCGGATGGCGGCACGGTCTTCGTCTGTCCAATCACCCCACGGGTTGAAGCGGGGGATGGGGGGAGGAGACCTGAACGGCACTGCCGTCGCGTCACGCAGTGGATCGTCATTTCACGACAGGTCTTCATCGACCGGTCAACCGCGCCCGAGGCCACCCAGCGGCCCATCTCTTGCCAGTGTCCACTCGGAGTCGGGCAAGAGGCGGCGTACGGAAGATGCAACGAGCAACGGGAACGCGTCAAGACCTCGCCCACCGCCACCACCACCGCGGACGCCTAGGCCCCCGAGTACTCCCAAGCCAGCAGGCACACCCAAGCCCCCAAGCACTCCCAAGCCCCCAAGTACTCCCAAGCCCCGACCGCCTTCTACAGCCAAGCCCAGACCTCCTTCCACCCACGGCCAGCTGCCCAGCAGCAACTTCAAGCCACGCCCACCCTCAACTCCAAAGCCGAGACCGCCGTCCACTCCAAAGCCCCTCTCCACGAATGGCCAGCCGCATAACAGCAGCAGCTGCAGCAGCAGCAGCAGCAGCTCCAAGCCCAGACCGCGGCCACCACCCCCGCGCCTGCCGACCACCCCTTCTGCCGCGAATGCGTACACGGACTCCGGTAGCAGGCATTCGGCGACGCCCTTGTCGTCGTCGGTCCCTCCACACCCTCCCAAGCCCCACTCGAGTACCCCCAACGGAAGCATTAGCAGTGCTGCAATGCCGCTGCAGAAGAGCACCGAGGCGAGGCCACCTAGGTTGTCGGACGGCAGGGTTGGTATCACCAGCGGCTCTCCTCCGAATGGGAAGGCCGGAGCCAGTAGCGCACAGGGGGTGTCCACGGGCGGGGGGGAGGAAGGAAAAGGCAAGAGGTTGCGTGACGCAGGGATAGGGGATAAGTCATCTGCTGACCCCGGCAGCGGGGGCAAGAGATCGAGACTGGGCGGCAGCGGGCAAGGGGCAGAGTCTTCTGGTAGTGCGTCGACGGTGGCTTCCGCTGCCGTTAATGCGATAGAAAGCGGGGAGGTAGAGGACGGGGAGATACCGATCAACGCGGTGCCGGTGCTGAGGGCGTGAGCCCTCATCGAGTACGATGTGTGTTGGAGAGGTCAGGCTCTGGAGAAGGAAGGGGCAAGGGTTGCGAAATATCTGTCCCCCGTAAGAGGGAGGATGGTTTTTTTTATACCACTTCATGTGGTGGGTTCAGGCAAAATCTCCGAATGAACACCAGCAGCAGTAGTACGCACTGTGGTCGTTTGCGGTTGGAGGGTGACGGTGTGATTTGACCCCGTTTTTCGAGGGGGTAGTTGTTTGTTTGCTTACTCTGGACTCGGTATGAGGGGCTTTTTGCGTTGTTTTGCCTTCCTGCTGTACCACAGAAGAATGGGCATATATTTCAAGTGCTGTGATGCCTCCCATACACAGCCTAGTTGATGTCCTTGCGGTTTTGGGATTGACTGCAGGTAGGTCTGCGGTTCAAGCAAGAAGGTTCAGTTATTTCATTCCTGCCCCCAGTAAGGGCATTTCATGTTGGCCATGGAGTGTGTGTTCGTTGCGACTCTAATTCCACGAGTGCAGACGTCCGCGATGGAGACATGAAGAGATTAGACTTGTAAAATATTTAATGCCTTGTGCACGCACGTTTCGTGTAGAGCGGTAGGTGATCTTGTGTTTCCGTGTTGCTACCTAGTGCCCGTGAGTTTGTAGCGCGCTGAATTCCCGATATTCTCCACCCCAGAAACGTCGGTCTTGGAACGGGTTTTCGGAGGTTTGAGTTGTGCGTATAGATGAAAAATGAAGAAAAAACGTTGGTATGTGAGCTTATACGGACATGGAAAAACGCAAGGTCGGTAGGTAGTGGGCGGCCCAGAGAAAGTGACGGGAATGCTGCGCCATGTCTCCTTAGGTTTGCCGGGCTGTACCATTAGGAAAATGTGCATGTTCTTGACGGGTTCGACGGAAGACATTGCAAACAGGGTAAGGGACATAACACGGTACGCACGCGGCATAGCAGAATGCTGCTGCTACTTCTGCCACTTGTGTTTTCCACATGCTGGATGGGTGATTTGCTGAAAGGAAATGGACAAGAGATGAGCGTTTATTTTGTTTGGTGGTCGGCCAACCGCCGGCCAATGAACCCGCACGGCTGAATTTTGACCAGCAAGGCTGGTGAAGGCTGGTGGAAGCGCCGGCCCGTCGAATCGACGAATTGATTTGATGCGGCTAAGCGTACTCTTAATCGGCTGGCGCAAGGGATTTGCTCTTGAATCTAAAGCAAAAAGAGGCTAGTTGCTCAAAACATGCTATATTTACTTGTCTCGCGCTGCATCCCTTCACGTTGAGACTCAGTCAATACTGTAGCGATTGACTTTTTTTTGCCCGAGTCGGCTGGTGGATGAACCCTAACCCTTGTAACGTCCTTTGCTCTAATCTTCACCTCTCCAAGGAGCCGACCCACGCTGCTCCTCGTCAAGAGTGTTGAACCGCGGCCGCCAAATCTACACCAGCCTTCGACATGACAAAAAGTAGACTCTATCGCAGGGTGATTTTCACCCGAAGAAAAGGGAGTCGATGTTGTTGGAGGTTTCCCGTCAAAACGCCCATGTAACCGGCGGGGAAACACTCCTCGTGCGTGCCAACACGAAACACGCCATAGTTCCGGCCATCACCAAGCTTGCACTTGCCCGTACGTCTTGCTAATGTAGTCTCAAGGAATTCATGCCCTGAGCTTTTTGTCTACTTCTATCAAGTGCTCCTCCCCTGTTTGTCCCCAACAAGACGAAGAACAAGTGACAGGGGTCCCAGGGGGGGGCGATGCACGCATACAAATCACAACAGAGCCAGGCGACAGCTAACAGAGTCGAAATACTGTAGTCGTTTCTTGGGATCTGGGTTGAGCAGGCCCTCCAGCAGTCCTCTCGTACGGCCGTCCGTCACCCCCGACAGATCCACGGTAAACTGCGGCTGTCCGACCGCGGCAATAGTCTTAAAAGTAGAGTGCAATTCAAGTGACACGAGAAAAAAAAAACAGAGGTACGATAGATGTGAACGTTAGGCCGAGTCTTACGGCTTGAATATTTCGGAGATTTTTCTTTTCTCTCGGTCGAGGGGGGGGTGTTCTGCAACGGAAAAATCATCTGGATCCAAACTACCTTCTTACGGTTCCTCGAGGCATATTTTTTCCTCCGGGGGAAAAAAATGGCCGATTCAAGATTTTTGTGGGTCACAACATACTTCAGTTCACGGTTTTGGCTCGTGTCCGACCAACAAGACACCGAGCGCCCTGTTTTTGGGTCGCCTGCTGAGGGCATGTGTATCATCGCACGCCATGGCTGCAGTTTGTGGATGTCGTCGGCCAAAGGCCTCTCTTTGGCATGCGTTGTGGACTGATCACGCTCGAGCAACCAGAAAAAAAACGGCTTCATCCAAAAAAAGTAATAAACGCAAAACACTTCCGTTCACGTATACAGGCCGTGTGCAATCAAAACTGGACAATACGCTCTGTTTCTGGGACGCGAGCAGAGCATATGTGAATGACCAACGCCATTGGCTGCTGTTTGTGGATGTCGTCGGCCAAAGGGCCTCTCTCTGGGGTGCGTTTCAACTGGTCACACATGCAGCAGGCGTAAAAACGGCTCTTTTCGGCCGAAAGGCAAGAACGTCAGCAGAGCAATGTGGCAGGGCTAACGTTTTCGGCTCTTGTGCGGCCAACACGACGCAGAACGCCCTGAATTTTAGCTACCTGCAGAGGGTTTGTGCATGACCTCATGATACTGGCCTCTGTTTGGCCAGCAGACGGTGTAGTTCCTCGTTCTGGCACGATCGGGGTGTGACCAGGGGGTACCCCCCCCCATTTCTAACAGCGATATTCCAACCCGATCGCTGTTGGAAAATGGGCCAACTTTCTAACAGGCCAGCCAGAATCGCTGTTGGAATTTGGGCTGTTGGATTTTGCCATTTTCCTACCCGCAAGATGCCCAAATATTTTTGGAGGCTCAGAAAAGGACCCCCCCCCCAAATCCAATCCGGAAAAAATACTCAGCCTTACCACAGATTGTCTCGTAGAAAGCCACGTGCCAGATAGATGACCTGTTGGAGATCTAGCTACGTTCGGGGTGTTGCCACAGATTGGGGTCAGTGGGCCATGCCATACCCGCGTACAAGTACAGCCGGCCAGCTACCCCCTCTGTCACAACCCGCACAGCAGTTCCCTGTTCTACCTTTCTCACGAGAGATTGCATTTGGTGTGTACCGTTACAAGTGAGACCAACATCACCCCTCAGAATAGCTGGCAAAGAGGAGGGGTATGTATCGCCGTCGGCTCCTCAAACGTCGTTCACGGAAATATCCATTTATCCCATCCATCCTACGTCCTACATCCTACCGTTGAGGGCGGCCTGCAAAATGAACATACTGACAAGAAGGTACGCCTGTAAATTTTTGAAAAAAGAGGCAGATCGGTGCGTCCTTACCAAGGTACGTCCACAGGAACTTGGATAGTACAGAACATCCTGGTCTCGAAGCCAGCGACAGTGGGGCCGTGTCGCTACGGATTTCCGTCACGATCTTGTTCGTTTGGTGTGCTGGTGGGGCAAACGTTAACAACCTATCCGTGCACGCTACGACACATGCCAACAAGAGCTGCCCTCGGTTATTATCACAGCAGTTGAGGACTCAAGCACTATACTTGAGGTGCCAGCAGTCAATCCTCGCTCTGCGCGTTGATGCCCACAGCGACTCGACATCGACTTTGGAATGGGCGTGAAAAGAATTCAACGACGTGACAAACACGGCAAGAGAGAGTCAGAGAGGGTGGACAAGACCAGGAAGGTGTTGCTTGGACACTCCGCGCTGGTGCAAGCTCGTGGCTTGTTTGTGGCTACGCGTCCAAGCAGGCCAACCTCCTGTGCCGGGACTCTACTAAGTCTCCACACCCAATGCGGTCACTCACCTGGGGGTCACTGCTACCCTGAAAGTAGCTCCGTCCCGTGTACAAGTGCAGTACAGCCATACCCAGGCTCCAAACGTCGAAACTACGATCAACTGTCACACCCGCAAACTGGAGTACGCGCAGGAGAACAAATGGACACGAGCAGTACAAGTGACATAGTGACGTACGTCAAAGACGAGACACGCAACAGATGAAACATTCGCATATACTACCCGAGGCAGACACCACGGCTTCGCGATAAATTCAACGACAGGCCTGGCAACCTCTGCAAGTTCGTTTCCTTGTTTCCTTGAACCATGCGAACCAAATAGTCCAACATAAACGTTTATGGATGCTTCGCGTATCACCCGACACTTTGTCAAACGTAGAAACAGCAAATTGAAGCGCCGAACTTCGAGACGAAGTGCGGCGTCATGCAACCCCCCCCCTCCTACAAACATGGGCTCACCCCACCCCGGGATGCGATGACAAAGTCTGGGGGCATTGTAGCAGGAGTATAGCTCTTGGGCCCTGAACGCGCTGGCACGGCACCCTCCAAGTCTATCGCCTTCGCCTCATCTCGCTCGCACAAAACAAAGTTGTCCACCTTGAGGTCGGTCCACACCAGGCCGGCCTTGTGAACACATCTAAACCGGCAACAAACGTTCGTGTGGGCATACCGCAGAGGAGGGGGGATGAACGAAATCACCGCAACACGGCTGAAATCCATTCTAGCCTCGTTGACTTGACATCACAACACCTTTCCACCCTCGACCTAGTACTGCCTGCATAAAATACAAGAGAGCGAAGGAGGAACCCGGAAACATCGAACCGGCGAGCATCTGAACACAACAGCGAGATCCCACAAAAGCACACATGGAGAAACAGTCCGGAGGAATAGAGTTAGAAAAGCGCCCATCGCTTGGACTCGGGAACTACTGAAAACAAAGAAGAGAAAACGAATATAACGTCACATGTCGCGAAGAACTTCAAGAACCAAAATCACGCCAACACACTGAAGAGATTCAGAGATACACCCAAAGCGAGGACGCGCCCCCCTTCACTTTCAACGTGTCTACTCACCGCATAGCGCTGGCCATGGCTGCGCCGTACTTCCTCAGCTTGTTTTGGGACAGCCCCCCCCCGTTGACTTCCGCCAGCTTGCGAAGGTCGGTGCTCCCCGCCCGCATCACCATTGCAAAGTCTCCCCTGGGACAAACACGTAAAATGAGTGATACAGTACAAACATGGTCATGTTGCTGGTTGGAGTGAGGAACAAGGGATCACGGAGGGGGAACTCCATAATCAGGCGACTCTCGGGTCTATCTCGACAAAAGCAGTGACAGCACAGGTATCCCGTTGCGCAGTGTGCGAATGGCGAGGCAGGACTGTAGCAGATTCATCCATCTACTACCCGCTTCTTGCTCTGTGATCGTGTGCATCTGCTTCTTCACAGTTGTTCGAGTACGATCGAGGGACAGAATGCGCCAGAGTGACAATCTATCGTACACATCCTTCCAACGATTGATATCCTTCTTGTCGGAGTAATGCATCTGTCGATTGGGGGGTTGGTTTGGTTCTGTATAACTCAAACATCGGGATGTGTTCTACCTTCAAATGTGTCAACAGCAGCACGTGCAACAACATTGGGATCCACGCGCAGACTAGCACATGCGGCAGGAGCGTGAAGATCAAATGCAGTCAGCTCCACGCGAGAGCAGTATCAGCGGCAATGAAGCAGTACAACATTCTTGTTGCCAGGGCTCACCGGCCGTTGTAGTTGTCGATGTTCTCCTCGAACCCCACGAAATGCTTCGAGAAAGCCCCGGCCCCGTTTCGTGCACGGATCTGCTCCAAGTTGGACACTTCCGCCGCGACCAAGGCCACGTTAGACCGCGTCGTAACCTTGATCTTCAAGGGTGTGCTCTGTTTCACGCGTCCCCGAAAGAAAATGACACGAAAAAACAGCGAGGGTGGCGAATCTTGAACGGGCGGAATGCGTGGGGTTCTCTGTCTGCCTGTCTGTCTGTCTGTCTGTTTGTGTGCGTGCGTGTCTGTCCCATCTCTTGCCCTCCCCCCTGGCGGCAACTTGTCCCAGCTGGCGAAGTCATTCGTTGCTGTTTGTATTGTATGTGTCCAACATGTATCCGCTTATACAATTGTATCGAGGGCGGGAATGGATGCCAGGGAATGACGACAGGGGTACACGCTTAAAATGCAGGTGCCGTAGCAGAAAAGAGGAACCAACAAGGCACTTTCCCACAGTTGCAGCGCTCCGCACTTGAAGGAACTTGATACACCGCTATTCTCACCTCCTTTCCCACCTCCACCCCGTTGAAAATTGAGCTCTTCCCGCTGCTTATCCTCTCACCACCTTGGCTCATGATATACTGCTGTCCTCGCCCACCTTCTACGGTAACGTCTGACCTCCCACCACGCGATGCCCCCAAACGCCGAGTGGCACCACCGGGCCCGATAGCTCTTCCTCCGCTGGAGAAAAACATGACGCAAACAAGTCGCGGGAGCAAGGAATCATCCAGCGGAACGAGAACAATCAACTACACGTTGCTGCTACAACAGCGGCCTTCGATCTATCTGCTGTCAAGGGTGCATGAAGCTCGTACCTCCGGCAGAAAGTCATCCCACCACAGCACCACATGCTATCGCTATCTAAAGCTTCACAACGGTGTAGTCGCGGGGCACATACATGTAGAGCAGCAGCGCGAGAAAGACAGTGTCCCAAACACACACACACACACATACACACACAGGTGCATCACAAGGAGGACTCTGAGAGGCCTTGCCGGAGCATGCGCAACCGAAATTCCATTGCCCAAAAATGATAGGCGCTTACCTAGCCTTGGAGAGGAGGTTCCGCTTGCGCTTATCCGGCGTGGCCTCGAGAGCTGCCGCGACGGCATCCTCCAAATCGCAACCGGGAATCAATACTACCACGTCCCGCTCAAGGGACCGAACGAGGTCGCCTGCTGTAATTGCTCCTTGGGCGTACTTGCGTGAGGAAGTGATACAAGTTGACAACGAAACAAGCACTATTATGCGCGCCTCACAGCAGGCGTCACATCGGCTAACAGGTCTGTGGTCATCAATGTGCAAGGCAATTTACGAAAGCTCTTCTAGGCGTATCTACATGCAGTATTACTCCTGTGGGCGCGGACGAACCTGTGACATGCGCCTTTTGAACACGGCATTGCTGTTGACAGCTCGCTCCGCCTTCGACGCCGCAGGACTGCCAGCGCGGGACTTCGAGCCGCTCCCCCCCCCACCCAACCCGAACAACCCAAGTGACATGGCACGTGCACGCTCGTTTCCATGGCGACCAGAGTTCGACAACCGCCTGGGCCTGGGGCCCTGCTGACTCACACACAGACATGTGCAAGATTTCGCTGTGGTCGCTACAGCAGTACATGTAGTCCCTGGCCTACATGTAGTCGAGAGAGCGTTGTTCGCATCAGCCATGAGAAGCACAACAACGGCCATTCTTGTTGATACTACCATCTTTCCCCAGATTCTCCAAGGTCTTCTTGCTCCTCTCGTGTTCCTCATTCCTCCCGCACCTCTCTGCTCTCCTGAGAGTTGACCATCTGACCATCTGCATCATCAGGGACTGCTACATGTTCTATGAACGCATGCACGCCTACTCTCATTATTCAAGAAAAAAAAAGACCCACCTTCGTGACATGTGCCCGTCCAAGTTAGCCCGTCATCATGCGATGCAAGAAAGATGCCATTGTAGACAGGTGCCCCATCAGGGACCATCTCGTCTCTCTCTCTCGTTACCGAAGCTCTCCCGGCACGACCAGCAGCGCTCGAATGGCCAAGATCCGATGGGGACCTTGGAGCGGTGCTTCGAGGAAGTCTCATCGCATCCCGGCGAGGAATTCTGCGTGGAGCTTGGACGATGACCTCGTCGGACTGCAGAAGGTCTGTGTGTATGCCACGGGGCCCGGGTGCTATTGATCATTACAATGCTACCAATGTATGGATGTATGCGTACGCACTCGCCACGCTTTTTGGTTGTCCGTTGTTGGGTTGGTTCGTGCGGCTATTTGGTAAGCTTCGTCTGGTGCAGACCTTCGAGGCCTGATCCTCGCGCTTCTGAGCGATCAATCACCATTTCACCATTTCACCATTTCACCGTGAAGAAAAGTCCGTCGGCGAGATCGGCTCTTCGGCGAGATCGGCTCTTCCGCCTCTCCCGTCGCTCTCTCTCTCCCTGAGTGCATGTCGAACGTCGAATGTACCCGCCCTACATTACGCGAACTTTTTGCAGTTTCCCGATGTACGTTTGTTGTTTTCACTTCGAGACGGTGGGTCTAGACACGGACGGTGGTCTAAATAGTAGGAAGCCTCGGTGACTCGGCAGTGAAGAATTCAGAATTCAGAAATTAGCATGCAGTGCTGCACGGCTGAAAAAAAAAAAAGATGGCGGCGGAACAAAGAATATCGGCTTACACAGAAGAGCAGCGCGACCGGCGTACATCCACCCAACGCTAAAGGTTTACAGCAGTAGACTATTCCAATAGCTATCTAGGGAACCAAGATTTGCCGAATTCCGTCCACTGTAGGCTGAAAACTTGTCGGCGCAACCCGCAGCACGTGCCCGAAAAAAACGTGCCGATCGTATCTACGCGGCGCAACCACGCTGCTGTGCACCCGCCAAAGAGACCAAGCACGAAAACGCGCCCACCACAGCATCAATCGCCACAAACATTTGACGGAAAATGGACTGAGCGCCAGAGAATAGATTGCATAAGTTTTCAACTTAGTTAGTGCAGATGATCGAGAGGTAGGCACGAATGAAGTTGAAAACTTGCGTTCGCATATAGGCACCGTGCTTATGCCCTGCCACAGCGCCGGCAACACCGAGCATTGGTAATGTAAGCTGCTAATCTTGTGGTTGTATAGCAACTGGAATTGTGCTGCAATACGAACTACAGGTGGAGTACTCTTCAATGGCGTCAGCTAGGTTTGAACTGAAATTGCTGTTGGTGGTGCCCCCCTGTTATTGCACCGCACACGCTTGCTTGTGCCTGTTGGAGTCGGGACCGCAGACCTAGCAGCACAACTCTCCTGATTCCTAACGAAAAAAATGCAAGAAGGGTCGAGCGACTACTGTAAAACGGCACCTACGGTAACAGTGAGTTTGGCCACTGATAACGTTGTGCTACGTGGTGTCGCATGCAGGCACGGTCGGCATATATATGAACACATGTAAGTACTTGTCTCGATGTACATGAGTACGCCCTGAGCATTGGGTGTGGCGAGAACGCCGGAAATACTTACACACGAGCACCGCACACAAGATCGGGACCCCCGGGTTGCCCAAACCTATCAACATCACGCCCGAAGGATACAACAACTAACTTATTTACAGTCAGTACAATACCGGCCCAACGCACACAGCACCCCAATACTAGGTTTCCGGCAGTTTGCCGGAAAACGCGAAGAACAAAATATTATGCGAATAGACAACGGACACCCGGCTTGGCCGAAGAAAAATACCTCCCCCCCCCCTCCCCCTCGGCCTTGTTTGCCATCGGGGTTTGGGTTTTCGTCGCTTGGCAACGACGTTGTAAAACAAGCCGCCCCCCCCGGTGTTTACCATCGGGGTTGGGTTTTCGTCGCTTGGCAACGACGTTGTAAAACAAGCCGCCCCCCCCGGTGTTTACCATCGGGGTTGGGTTTTCGTCGCTTGGCAACGACGTTGTAAAACGAGCCCCCCGCTCGGTGTTTGCCATCGGGATTGGGTTTTCGTCGCTTGGCAACGACGTTGTAAAACAAGCCAATTCACTTCGTGAACTCGGCAACCAGGTTACCGTTTTTTTTTTTTTTTACCTCGGTTTTTTTTTTTTGGCGGTAACCATAATGGTGGTCGAGTAGATCATGTTGTGCGGGGTGGAGGACCCTCACTCCGCGCAACGGGGGATGATCGCACCACGTTGTGTTAAAAGCACCCTCGAGGCAGTTACACAGTGCTTACAACTGTCTCTGGAAGTGAAAGCACCAGAAAATAAATTAAGTCATACCTAGCTGTCATCCGTACGCAAGGAAGTAAGCACAAGATGCCGAACACCCTTAGCAGGATGCAGCTCACCCTTCATGCGACTCGCCAAATACCTCACGGCGCTTCGCGCTTGGTGATGTGAGAGCCTGGTCCGGTGAGAACCCGGCGTGCTCCGTCCCGGCTTTGTAGGGATGCGAGGTCAATGGTCAAACGACTACGGCATGCACGACTATGAGTACACCCCCCCCCCCGCCCCCCGGTCCACCTCCCTGCGCAACTAGGAACTAAAATTCGCCCCGGGCGGAAACGCGGGCTCTAGTCGGCTTGAAAGTATTAGGCTGGAGTTTGTCCGTCTGATGTCTCGTACCCCGGGGTCGTCGTATCTCGTGGATGGATGCATCCAACGGAAGTGAAGCACGGACGGACCTGTTCAACCACCAACAAGGACGCGCGAAGTATGTCATTGAAACATGGAGTTAGGATAATCAGACCACACGATCTTTCGGTACGACGTGGAGATCTGACGTGCAATAATGCCGGGCACGACATCCCCAACCCCAATCCCAAGGAACGATATATTATGTACCTGCCTGAAGAAGTGGCCAGATCTCAGTTCCAGGCGTCGGTTACGAGATCCGCAACCCCATCATCTGTGTCTCCATCACTCCAGTTGGAGTCGACGCTCTTCTCGCTCACCCCGTCAGGTTCCCCATCGCTGGAGCCAGATTCGCTCGAATCCAACTTGATCAAATCGTCGAGTGCTCCGACCGAACCGTCGCCGTTATCATCCGACTCGGGGTTCCTCCAACTCTGCGTTCTTAGATTCCGCGGCCTCGCCGGCGGAAACGTTCTTGCTCGCAGGCGACTCGGGGGTCCCCGCCTCCACGTCGTTAGGTTCCGCTCCGTGCGATTCCTGCTGCCTCATAGAAGCGGCAAAGAGTGCCATGGCGTTGGCAACACTGTAGGATGGCCGTGGTCGACTCTCGATGGGTGGCTGGGGTCGGGAGGTTCCCTCTACCCGTCTAGTTTGAGGAGCACCCACCGTAGGCCGTGACGCAGACCCCCCCGCTGCACGCACGGGTGCCGGCGCCGCCCGCCTTAGGGTGCAACGATTTCTGCAGCCGCAAGCGAGCGAGCACTTCTTGTTCTTGCACCTACACCTGTTGCACAGGGCCGTGTCCGGATTGCAACCACACGCAAGCGTGACTGTCTTTCGGTCAGGGGCGATGTAAGCATACTCGGACAGGTCAAGCACGCAGTTCTCCTTTGTGAGTTCGTCGCCGTCGCTCCCCTTTCCTCGTGGGTCGACGCTCCATCCTTTGCCGGCAAACTCTGTAGCCGGCATGGTCTCCCTCAGGCCATTCTGCCAGTACCGGAAGATTGCGTTACCTCGTTCTGCCTGCTTGCGCAAGGAAAAAAAAGATGGACAGGTGGCTGTCGTCTTCTTCTTAGGGAGTTGGAAGATGGCGTAGCGGATCACGTCCACGTAGCCCTCGACGTCGCCATCAACGCTTTCGACCAGCTGGGCTGGAGTCAAATGAGCAGTGCCAAACGCCGCCTCATCCTTGTAGAAGAACATGGTCGCCAAAAGCTTCGCGCATTCGTCGACATGCACGGCCCACGTGCCATCCTCCTCCTCGAAGAACAGCGGCTTGTCAAACAATCCCTCCGTCCTGAGGCTCTTGAGGGCCAGTACCCACATCTTGTCGAACGGCAGCCCGGAAATTGCCGGGAGGTAGTCACAGCCCGACTCCAGGAACGTTAGGACGAACAGACGTACCTTGTCGTTGTCCGTGGGAATCCAGCTCCTGAACGTCAATGGCGGCCACGCGGACTCGCTTCCGTCCTGGAGTTCGCAGATGCTGGCGAACACTCTGTTAATCCACAGGAATTTGGTCTCGCCACCCACGACCTTCTGGACGGTCACGTCAACCGCCCCCTCGCCACGAGGCCGGAGCCAACCAGTTGTCATCGCCAGTAGTATGATCATCCATAGGTCCGTGTCTACCGACGAAACGACCCACTTGTGGAAGCTTTTCCCCCAGTACCTCTTCGCCCAAACGATGAAGTGTATCACGGAGAGCTCCGCCTCGCCGATGTCTGGCCCTCGCTGCCGCTCGACGCCGAGTGTCGGGTCGTTTCCGTTTCGAAAGTGAAGGAGTGATTCGGTTCCGGAAAGCGCCTCCGTGGCACCTACCCCTCCCATTTCAAGGCCTACGCCCTCCGCATCTACACCAGTTGGATGACCAGCACTCAGACCAGGCTCACCTCCGACGCCATAGAATGCGATGATTCCGTTCGGCTTAGGGTCGCCGGTCCAGACTTCATCAGCTAGCACGCGCATGGCGAGGTAGGCGGCGATTCCGTCCCGCGCCGCCTTGTCATGGGCTCGAAGCCATGGTCCATACTGTAACGAAAGAACAGGGTCCGTTGACTTCGGGTCGAAGGTCCGAGAGCACTCACCAAGTTTCTCGGTCCTCCCAAGCTGCTCTTGCCCTTTGATTACCGGCACCAGTTCCTGTCGGTCGTAGCACACCACGAGTAGCTCGGTTGACTGCAGCCACTTCGACAACAGCTGCCTCTTGAAGTAGTCGATTATTCCCGCAGTTCCCTTCTCGAGATATTCCGGGTGCACCCCTTGGTGGATTGACACGGGAAGATCCACGCCGTGAGCGTCGGCGTCGTAAAACGGGTCGTCTGCGAACCCGTCGGCACAGTGCTCTCTGACCCATTTCCCTGGACCTGCCGCCTTGTTGGCGTGCTTAGCTCCTGATACGTATGGGGAGACATTTCCACCAGGGGTGTTTGGGGATGGGGGGGGTGAACACAACGTGATGCGGTATGCATAATGATAATAGCACTCAGATACACGGGTGTGGAGAGTGGGTGAGCTTCGGCTGGGAGCGAGAGCACGATATGACAACCTGTATTGCGCACGCTCTCTTCCTCACCTCCCGTCGCGTTGGCCATGCTGTACGGTGTGGCCGCTCCTATAGACGCCACCATTTCCAGCATCTGGTCTTGCGTCACCACACCCCCACCTTCTCTGGCCGCATCGAACATGTTCAGCGTGAGGGCCTTCCACTCTTGTCCCCCAGCGTAGGCATTGCCGACGGAATCATTCAGTGCAGACGACCTCCCTTGACTCTTCGTGGCCTTGTTGATGCTGTTCCTAGCCGGGATGGAGAAAACCTTCTTCTTCGTCGCGCCCTTGAGCTTCGCGCCGTTGAGTTTTTTCTTCTTGAAGACGTAGTACAGGATACACTCCCGCAGTTTCGCACGAGCCTTAGCAGACGAGTCGAGAATCTCTTGCCACTTGACCGGCGGAAACACTCTCCCGTCCAACGCCACGACCTTGTCTTTGCCATCTCCGCCTTCAAATGCCGGGCTCTCTCTCAGGCAGTCCATCGCCGCCCTGACTGCTGGTGCACGTTTCACCGCCAACTCTCTGCAACGGTCCCTCTCCGTGCGTGGTTTCTCGATGAAATGCGATTCGAAGTCGAAGATGGCGACTTCACGAAGCTGGGCAATCGGTGCCAGCTTTTCTATCGTGCTTGAAAGGATCCTTTTCGTCAATGTCTTGTAGAGACGATTGGACACCTCCTGCCGCTCGTCCAAGCCGATCCGTGCAAACGTGTCAGGGCCGAGTGAGACGGAGAATAGCTCGGATACGACCCTCATATCATTGCGCAAATAACGCGACACCTCCGTCAGATGATCTACCACGAGGAACTGGTACTTGTCTTTGCCGGTGATGAAAAAAATGGGGGCGATACGGCGAAGGCCTTCAAGCCTTAGCCCGAAGTTCCCCGTACGCAGGGCAGTTCGGAACGCGATGTACGCAGGGTAGTCGTGCAGGAGGAACTGCTTCCACACAGCGAAAGTCTTGCGAGACTCCGCCCGTGCCACGATCCACCGAACCACCCCGTCTACCACCTTGTCCTCTTCCACCGGTCTGTCACTTGGAGTCGGCAAACTCTTCAAGTATTCCTCTCGACACAGAGCCATAAACGCCGCCCAAAACGCCGTTATGTGGTGGTGGGCCCGACGGTAGTTGCTCCCCTCCCCCGACTTCGACCCGTCTGTGCCCAAATCCTTCGCGACGAACTCCACGCCAGCACCCCAGTATCGCCTAAGCATCGCCTTGGCCATGTGCAACAGCAAATGCCAATCGCCGGGGTAGCGACGGACTTGTCGGTACTCGCGCGGGTCCTGTGCCATGACGTGGTACATGTGCTTGTATGTCTCCTCGTCCCCACCGAGTATGAATGGTGCACCAGCCTTACCGGCTGGGGACCCACACCAGATACCTTGTACGCGCTGTATGGCTCCCTTCATATCGCTGAAACGCTTGGTGGAACCCTTCTGGATGAACGCGTATCGCAGTTGCTGCGGCGATTTGCCCTCGGGTGTGATGGCCTACGTGTTCGAGGAATAGTGTGCAGGGCGCGAATCAGAATCGACGCACGCCATATATAATTGGGTAGTATACGTTCAGTCATATGGGATAGGTAGTGGAAAACCCCGAAAGCAAGGAGGGATAAAGCATAAAAATGGTGTCTTACCTTGCGGAGTTCAGACTCGAAGCATGTGTCTGCCGCAGCCCTGTCGGTTGTTCCGCGCCTCAGCGAATACGCCGCGGTAGAGTTCGGCCGAAAACTCGTTATATTGCCGTGCTCCGTCTTCCCGGTCCCGCTCCGGCCCCATAAGGACGTCCTCCACCGTAAGATCTCTCCGTCTCTTTACCAACCATCAGTCGTCCATTCGACCTACATCGGGCCCTACCGTCAAGGCCGTCGCAGCGATGAAGGGAAGATGAGGCCCCTCCCCCTGGCCAACTCCGACCCTCGGGTCAAAATCACAGTTGTCCAGGGGAATGGCGGCGCACTCGGCGTCCCGGCTCAGAAGGTCTTTGTCCTCTACGAACCTCGCATGGTAATCTTCTCGGTGCTGAATTTGCGACGTCGTCGCCCACAAACCGTGCTCCGCGACAAAGTTGATCACATCGCGACACGTACCCTTAGACTTTGCCCACTGAGCCCCTTTGATGTCGTGCGAACCCATGTGCCGACCACGCAAAATGGCCTTTACCACCACCGTACACATCACCAGAAGCCTACGATGCGTGGATCGCCTGTCGCGGTTAAGGCTGTCGATATGCCTGGCCTGTTCTTCGGTTCGTGGCCCTAACGACACCATCACTGCTCCTTGACTGGTTGACTGACCTCGTTCTTCTTTTCTCCATCACTGTCCTCGCACTCCAAGTCGCCCGAGGTGGTAGGGCACCGTCCGTCTCGCCCTTCGGTCTGCCATATCCAGGGCTCTCCAGGATGTTCGCTCTCTGATGCGATGATCTCGCGATACAGTGCCATGTCCGTCATGCTTTGGTACAACCCAACCAAGGACGGAGGAAACGCGGATAGTAGAGTCTCTCTGGGTGGCTTCACTTTCATGTCCAACTCATCGACGTAGCGATGCTTCTCGCGTGTCCCGGGGGTGTTCTTCAGGGCAGGGTCACTCTCCACGTCGGCTCGAACAATTCTACCAGCTGCCCGCACGACGGACATCCTTGCGTCTGCGTCCTCCGTGTCCTCTCGACTTCCTTCAGAATCGACTCGAGAGACCTACCCTTACCCGCTAGCTGGTTGGATGGTGGCTGTGCGGGTGCTTTACGTCGAGCACGCAGAATTAACTCAACGAGATGCTTGTCCCCAAGGGTGTTTGGGAAGAGGAAGAGTTCCCGCTCGCGTGCATCTCCTTGAGCTCCGTCGGCTCGGACCAATCGTGATTTGCTGTCGGGGTCTGCGTCCCTCCCGGTAAACAAGTCCAGGACGATGCTTCGTGCGTACTTCCCCGTTATCTCCTCCATGCCAACCTTCGCTCGTTCAGCAGCTAGCCAACCGGCGACGTCCTGCCAGCAAAGGATCTCACCTCGACCGAGGACGTCATCCACCATCCTGCGCACCGTGCTCAAAGGCTCTAGAAGCGTCGGCGCCTCGTCCCCCGAGCCACATGGCTTGTTCGCTGCTTGCTCTGGCGGTTTGTCGTCTCTCTTCATGCCGTTCAAGCGGCTCTGGTAGCAACGGCCGCACCACCAGTCACCATCACTCACCATCGCATTACTCTCCGCGACATGATCTCCTGCAGCATCCATGGGATACCACCTTACGCGGCTCTTGTCCGATTTCCGGTACTTGCATTTACTGCATTGGCGAAGCTCTGCCTTCCTTTCTTTCTCGGCGAAATAAGCTAGGAAGCAGTCTGGGCGTTGGCAGAGGCAGTCCTTGCTGGGACTAAAGTCTCGCACGAAAGCTAGAGGCAGGGTTTTCTCTCCTTGTCTCAACGCGGCTACGAAGGTTACAGCTCGCCCTAACCGGTCCGCGCGGAGGTGCGTGAAACCTTCGTCGTCCGGCAACCTGTGGCATGCCGAACATAGTCTCTCGTCGGCCGAGTGCACTACACTCCCGGGGCATGTGCTACACTCGGTGCGAGGGTAGTGTGTAACCCAACCGCATTCCTCACGGCCGCACGCCTTTTTTCGCTTCTTGCCTGTTGGTTGTCCTACAGGTAGCACCGCCGGGGCAGAAAGTCTCCTACCCGCATTCCGCTTGCCTGGCAGATGACCGGCTTGTCTTGGGTTACCGCCGTGGCTCCTACGCCGAGTATCAACGGGGTTATTCCCCCCGGCCTCTGATTGTCGCCGTTCATCTTCGGCAATCGCGCGATCTCTACGAGCCGTGGCCTCCCTCCTGGCCTCGCTCTGCTGCTTGTAGTAATCCTCCTCCTCGAGCTTGCTCTCGAGGTTGGGTAGGCACCCACCCGTGACACTAGCAGAGGGCCTCCTCTTCCTCCTCCGTTTCCTGCCCGACCGGGTCTTTCCTCCCGTCCGACGGACACGTGCACCGGAATCTCCCGCGCCGCGCTTTGTCGCGGCGATGGGGGTGCGCGCCTCGTTGGTTAGGTAACCCTCTCCCCTGCTCCCGCTCCGTCTCCGTTCACTCGTGGCGTCTCCTTCTGTGTCGTCGACCATTGGCTGACGCGGTGTTAGCGCGCCTTCCGTGAGCTGGCGAAGGGTTTGTATCGGCTGTATACCCCCGCTTCCGGGTGTAGAAGGGCTCCCATACTGGTTCCGAGGCAACGCCGGTGGCGTACCCGGTAGAGCTGTGGGGCTCTTCACCCCACAAGCCGGTTGGCCCACCCTACGTGGACGGGAATTCATCTGCCAGCAGCTCGACCTATGCCGGCCGTTTTTCCATGCATTCTAAACCTGACCAGAGTTACGAAAACAACATGTTACTTTTGCACGCACAGCCATAAGCCAGGCGCACGCCTATTCGTGGGGTGGGATTTTCGGTGCCTCTGGACAGCCATGCATAAGGTCTGATCCTCTTTACCGGCGCGCCTATGCACCTGAGAACGCAACGGACAGAAACCTGTTCAAATACATACGTAGTTATACTCTAGAGTGTCTGCAGCTAAGCGCCCCGAGTCATGTTCGGCTCGTATATTGGCAAAGCACCGAGCGTAATAATTGAACTCGAAGAAATCGTACTTGCCCTCTTGAAGCCCAATTTGTCTTCAACTTGTAGTGATAGGCTGACCCTGACCTGGCACTATTGTATCGAGCATTTCCATCGTATCTTGTGGTGGGAATTGTGTATCCAAAGATGTACCTACATGCGCAACTAGCAAGAGCGCTGCGGACCCACGGCATGGACTCTTCTGAAATTTGAACTTTGAACACACCATGCTTATCCCCTGCCACACTAAATCGCCTCAAACCTTTTGCATTAGGTGGCAATACAACCTAGGTATAAGGCGGTAGCATAGTTAGGCTGCAATACAACCACCTCGCGCAGAGGTCGGGTCGCATGTGAAGCTCGCTCCCTGATTTTGGAGCTGCTGCATGGTGGTACACTCCATCTAAAGTCCAACTTTTTCACCCTACCGTTCACAACTGTACGTATAAAACATACCCTGGTGTACCCTGGCATCTTATCTACATACCTCTCTTGAAATCTGGACAGTTTATGCTCTCGTTCGCCCTCTAGAGCCGATGCTAGGTGTGGAGGTCTGGTGCCGAGCGAGCCGCCTGATCAGAGGGGTTTCCACAAGGGGCTGCTTTCCCGTTGGAAGCATTATTCGGCGTACTTCCTTTTTTTTTTTTTCAGCCGTGCAGCACTGCATGGTGCCAAAATTACCAAGGATCCCTCTGGAGTGGGCGCGGGGAGCGCGCAGCACTGCATTCATCACGTGTGTGAAAGGGGCTGCAAGATACTTGGTACCACAATTAAATTACATGTAAAGCAGGGCAGCCTACAGCTGACTGCCATCTGCGAGCTGTGATGCGAGCTGTGATGTTTCCCAAGCTCAACAGCTCACACAGCTAGCCATGCATAAGCGTATTTGACTCGAAGAGCCCTTGGGGTATGATACTACATCGAACGGGTGTTTTGTTCGTGATTGATTGTACGTGATACATATGTACAAGTATGATACATTTTTTCTACAAAACCCAAGTACCCCGGACTCTTATCTTTGGATAGATGACTTTCCTCACCCCAAAAGATAATTTCTTGAATTTTTAGAAACATGCATCTGCACACATTCTACATGTGCACACATAGTAGCACAGCACGTGCACCAAGCGTGGTTAACGAATTAAGTCACGGGCAAACATACTATAGGTATCTCTTACCAGATGTTTTTTTTCTGATTCAAAGGCTGCTGCAGCTATTCGTTGTGTTTTGTACAAGAAACAATATTTGTACATACATGCATGGTCTTCGAGAGAAAGTGCTGCCGCTGAACCCTGCCCCAAGGCAAAACGCCCTAGGGGGAAGGTGGGAAAAAAGCTCCTTCCTCCTGTGTGACCCTGGCTGAGACAGACGTCAAATACACACCGAAAGGGGTACTGCTGTAGTCTAGGCTAGCGGCATAATCGACACAAGGACGAAACACACGCATACACAAGCATCGACATCTTGCTTTGGCTGGCTTGAATAGCCCTTTTGGTGGTCCTCCGCTCTTTGCATTCGGGGCTTCCTATTTTTGACTCGGGAGAGAGAGCATTTGCCGAGGGTGTGTCTCTCAGAAATGATTTGTAGAGATATTCGTTTTGGCGTTGGCATTCAGCGCGTTGCGCATTTTCGAATTTTGACTCCCTTTCATAGACATTGATTTTGCCCTCTCCCAATCATTGATCGATGCTATGTAAGTAGTTAAACACGCAGAGACACTTCTGCTTAGATGTTTATTTGCTCAGATTTTTGTGCATGTAGCCGAAAGCAGGTAGGGTTGTCTGAGCTACCGTAAGGTTGCGGCATGGGAGTGCTATGAAAATGCAAGAACAACGTGATGAAATTCGATATCTGCACAGGGATCGGTTGCAATGACCGGCAACCTGAGGGCAGTGCGCGGCAACCGTTCGCGCTGCTTCATCCTTTTCAGCCCCAGGAAATGTTGCCGTTACACGCACATGACTATGGCGTGACACACGTACGTACACACACGTCTACCAACGTTTCTCATGTCCTCGCTCTTGGCTGCCAGATTGTACAGCAGTGCGGTGTGCGTGTGTGCATTGTGTGTGATGCGCCTCTACATATATTTCTACCACTGGTACGTTGTATTTAGAACGAGTTGCACCCAGAGCGGAGGGCAGAGAAGCGCAGCCATCCAGGATCTGCGAAGAAGTTGACAATCATTTTGTCCTCGACGCAAAACGGATGACGCAAGAGGACAGGAACGATTTTTTCGAGTTTTTCACGCGGTCATCTCTAGGCAGGCGCCACGTATCATGTCTTAATCCCGTGGCCAAAGCAATCTGTCTGACTTACTCCGTATCTTGTGTTGATGCAACTATGTGGGAAAGAAAAACGATCTGAGCCAAAGCTGAGCCAACAAACTGGGTAACAAGTCTGGGCCATCCAGACTTCGCGCCGGCCCGAAACTCACTGATGTATCTCGTGTGTAGCATCTGTGCACGTCAAACAAAGCATGTCTATAGAGCATCATCCGCAGACCAGGGCACTTTTCGGACAGAAAACCTCGCGCCTTCCTCTTCCACAGATCAATTTCATCCTGAGAGAGGTGGCGGCTGTTGCGGACCTCATATGTCCTGCTCGTTGTTCGTTGTTGGCATGTTTGCAGACGATGCTTTCCATGCTGACGGACCCCGCGCTTAGCGACGTGTGCCTCGTGGTGGAGGGTATCGATGTTCCCTGTCACAAGGCTGTGCTAGGTGAGTCTGTCTGTCTCCATGAAGTATATCGCCCCGCGATTCTCCTCTCTCCTCTCTCTGTTCTCTCTCTTCCTCTTTTTTGCAACTGCTATAGTTGTCTACGTGTATTTCATGGCCTGCATTTATTGCTGTAATCCAAACGAAACACAATGACTCTATCGGACGTCGTAATGTGTATCACGGGATTGGCAGTGTTTTGAGATTAGCTGTAGAGACGCACGTCATGCACATGTGAGCGTATTCCCGACAACGCTTCCCCTTGTAACCACAACTTCCGAAATTCGGCGGGAAGCCCATACCGTGCACTATGCAAATGCTGTAAAAATCAGCAACGACCTCTTTGTACTTCGTAGACTTTACTCCGTTTGGATCTGGTACAATAGTGATTGAAATTGTGTATTGCACTACACCTGGAGACGATACTGGAAGTTCCCATCAACCCTTTTCTGCACAATGAGCATGAAATTTATGATGCCGCTGTCAGTGCGGCCATCACCCCAAAGCCCTGCGTGTACCATACAATACAATACACGCAGTCGAAACCATGTCCGTTGTTTTGACGAGTGGGCACGATTCCTTTAACCACCAGCCGCCTGGAGCCGACCGTTCCGGGCGATGTTTACCCTGCCGATGCTGGAGTCGCGGCACCAGTGCAGAGTGGTCATCGAGGACGCCGAGCACAAACACCTCATGGTGGTCCTTCATTACCTCTACAGCGGGTGAGTTGTGATTCTCTTCCGCTTTGATTCTGTTGAGTGTTTCAGAGGCTTTGGATTTGGAGCCTTGGTCGTCGAGATAGTTGCGTTGCGCCCCCCTCCCCCTCTGGCGTGCTCAGTTGGTTGTTTCGCAAGGTATGCTAAGGTATGTTGTCTCATCGAGGTGCAAGCGAGACTCGAGCTGTGCCCCAATCCTATCAACCGTTGATCTCCCCCCCCCCGTTCATCGTCACGGAGCAGTCGCATTGGCCTCAATGACCAGAACGTGATGCCGGTCTCCGCCCTGGCGAACCGGTACGAAGTGCTGCCGCTCATGGCTCAGTGCGAGGGCTACATGAAGGTGAGACTGCACTATAGATCTGTTAATACACCTGACCAATGAAAGGTGGCCAACACTCCTGCCTGAGGTATGCATACTACCTGGAACACGACCAGCAGTCCAATTAACTATACCAGCAGTGCTTCCTATCTGCTGCTGTCTATTGGTTGTCGGCGGGAGTTTGTGCTTGCTGACGGCTGCTCGCGCAGACGGTGACAAACATTGCGCTTGCGCTCTGCCCTACCCAAACCCCGTTGCAGTGCTAGCCAAACCCTGCTGCCGTAGGGTGTTAACGGTCGTCCCCTAGCCCTACGCACGTGTGGTTTACGCCACGATTCCAGTGAGCACCGATAGTGCACCACCATTAGAGGGAAAGGTCACCAATCACTCTCGGTGTACACACATGTTGGCACAGCACCTGACGAGTCCCCTCGCCGTTCGATTGCGGGTTTGCTTGAACGTCCATCCATCCCTCTTTCGTGTTCCCTCTCCCTCTCCCTCTCCCTCTCCCTCTCCCTCTCCCTCTCCCTCTCCCTCTCCCTCTCCCTCTGTGTGTGTGTGGTAGTGGCGCCTTCACCCGAGCAACGTAGTGGCCCATCTGCTTTCCGCGGAGGAGCACCGTGTGCCAAAGGCTGCAGCCTTTGCCTTGGAGTACCTTGCAGTTCATTTCGACGAGGTGGGTTCTGCCAAACATAGTGTTCCTGTGCTTGGGTTGGTTACAGACACTTCGACCTCACTTCCCTCGTTCGTGTGTTTGTGGCTGCTAGCTTCACGATTGGGCAATGACGTAGGAATTGCGCAGTTAGCCCTATGAAGCGTAGACAGCGGCACGGGTCGGACAAGGGGTGCTAGTGACCATGGAGTAGGCTTGAAATCCGCACGATGTCAAGGTGGCATGGGTTCCTCCGTTGGGTCGGATGTAATTGGCAGGCTAGGCACGTGGTTTGACATTGACATCTCGAGAGTCCAACCTCTGAACGTCTTTCGAGCATCGGGTTGGTTAACCCATGTCTAAGGTAGTACAGCACCAGTAGACGCTGTGTCCACCGAGGTCGTATTTTTTCTCCTGCACCTGTTGCCCCAGCTGTGTTTCGTGTTTAATCGAACCGACTGGTTTCTTTGCTGTATGTATTGCGTCTCGTTACTCTTGTTGTTATTATTCGTGGCGGATAGGTCCACCACGACAGTAGCGGCGACTTCAACTCTTTGGGGGGCGATACAGTACTGCGCGTGCTGCAGCATGACGGCCTCACCGTCGACGAGGAGACGGTGAGCTCTTGAGACAAATACCGCCACCGTCCCTTCACGGTTTCGGAACACGAAATCCCTTGCACGAATGCTAACCTTGCAACCCATGCTTCCGTCATCGGGAGGTATACTCTGCAGTTGCAGAGTATTTTGCATCATCTAATCGATCCGTAAGGGTGACGTAGGGTGACGTTGCTCGGGAGCCGTGCCACACTTGAACAGTGCACTCAATGTCTCGTATCTCGTCTGCAGCCTGTAAGCACCAAAGCGCATTTTTAGCATCCCACAACCCCTGTGTTGTACGTTGTACCGCTCCGATGGTCCCGACAAGTCAAGGAAGAGGCAAGATGATTCGTTCCCTCCCGGGTTCCTCGTATACGGGCTCTTTTGTGTTTCCGCTTGCACGATACGCCTTTCCTCCGACGTTCTGACGTTCTGCTACGGGGGCGCTTTGATACAGGTGTTTCTAGCAGTGGACGGGTGGGCTAAGGCGTGGGAGCATCGCCGATCTATCCGCGGCGCCACGCGCAACTACGCCGTCGGCAGGTCTCCACCGCCGGCCGTGGCAGAACAAGGCACGCAGTCGCTCGGCGTAGGAAGCACATCAAATCGTGGCTCATCGAGCTCGCACAGCGTCAAGAAAACCCTGAGCGCCACGGATTTCCCTCCATCAACATCAACGGCGGTGCCGGCAAGAGTGCAGGACACAGATGAGCAGGGGGGTGGCGGTGCCGGTAGCGTGGTGAAGGATGCCTCGTCCTCCGCGTCTTCGGAGAAGAACCCGAGAAGTCTGAATGGCCGAGAGCGGCCAGATTTGGGTGCTGGGTTTACGCTCAGGAGCACTACCGAAGGCACGTCGGCGCAGAGCCGCGTTGGACGAACGAGAGAGACCGACAGCCGTGGTAGCGGCAGCAGCATAGGCAGCAGCATAAGCAGCAGCAGCACCAGCAGCCGCAGTGGCAGCAGTAGCAGCGCTTCAAGCGCCCCTCCGCCTTCATTGCCACCCTCGTTGGCAATGGCAGCGACAGCCGCAGCACTGGTTTCGGCTCCCACTGCCGCGGGGGCTGCGGCGGCAGCGAGAAGATTAATGAGTGAAGAGCAAACAGTCACCCGACGACCATCTTCTTCTACTGCTCCGACTTCCAACGTCGCTATTATCACTGCCTCGAATACCGCCATGCGCGACACGCGTTCAGATGCATCCCCGGGTGCGCGTGGGTGGGGGGGGAGAGAAAGTAACGGGGGTGCAGGCGAGGAGCGATCGACGATGGATGTTGGCGACGAACCCCCGAAAGGACTCGCGGAAGGGGAAGCCGGCCGAGTGCTACAAAGACGAGCAAGCGGTCCGGCTGGGGGAGAAGGAAAACAAGGCGGGTACGCGGGAGAAGTGCTGCAGCGGGCGGCGTCCTTTTCGCACCCCCCTCCCCCGCCGGAGCCCCCTGTTGCTGGCGTGCGAAAGACGGCTGCAGTCGGCGCCCCTGAGAGCTCTTCCCCGATCGAAGGCATGACCGACGAAAGGAAGGGGACGTTGGAGACGATGGCCCCCATCCCGGAAGAGGAGCAGGCCTTCGTGGACGAGCTCTTGATGGAGGTTCGCTTCCCGCTTGTATCGACGAGCTTCCTTTGCCAAGGTGCATTACAGTGCTCGGCCGTCGGGTTGTTGTCTGTCTTTTGTCTTCCTGTCACCTCTCGCACCCGTCGGGGTCAACTGTCCACCACCCAGCGTTTCTACGCAAACTGCTGTTTAGCTGCCATTCTGGCAGAGCTTACTGAGAGGGGGGGGTCAAGGGCGACAGACAGCAAGCAGTGAAGGAGAGGACGCTCGACCACACGCTTACGCGACCCTGCCGCATTTTGTGCTTCCCGAGTGTGCTCCGGCTTGGTACAGTACGTCTTATAATAGCGTCTTGAAGACGCACTGAATGATTGCACCCTCGCCACCCCCGTCTGGTGGTACCGCTGCATGCAGTGGTCGAGAAATCTCCAGTGATAACGGGCAGCCGAGTAGCGCAGAGGTTGTTGCACGAGGCTTACCGGTTCCAAGCGATCAGGCCGGACGGTGTGGATGTGGACGAGCTTTTCCCGGGCAACCATCGGGTCAAGGTCAGTGTTGTCGTACAGTATGTATGATGTGGTAAGGCAGCTGCTGCTGCTGCTGCTGCTGCTTCGTTTTTTGTTTTTGTTTTCTTTTGTTCGCGTCGTCACCTGTGCTACATCTAAGCAACAAAACTGCCGCACCTTGAACAAGCGGTTCTGTTATTTTGTTGGTGCATGCAAGGGCCAGCAGGACCTTGCTGATTTTCTACGGCCTGTGCTTGCTGGTCAGATCCATCACGCAATGGCCCTGAGCTACAATATGCGTTTTCCTTTTGCCTCTGTGACAGCAGTACCGTCGTCCCCATCCCTTGCTCTGTGCGCTAACTCAACTCTTCTCTCGACAGTATCGTGGGCATGAGCGAGTGCTGTTCGGCGAGGACGAGGGATGCGTGGGGCACGTCGAAGATTACAGTTCTTCCCTCTCAGAGGTGAACGTGGTATTTCACACGATGGCAAGCATTGCTCGCCCGCGCGACACCGCTCAACGCCATGGTGCATAATGGAGTGGCGGTGGGCTTGAATCAGCTCGGGTGTTTAGTGAGGCACTGCTAGATATAGATGGTGACCAGATGATGTCTTCCTGAGTTTGATTTGGGGTGATGTTGCAGAGACTGCGAAGACCTGCAGGTACAGACACCGAGGGTAGGCGTCATGGCGCGACATTGTTTTGTTTGGTCGCAAGAGACCGACCGGTCGCATGCTCGACGACGTTATTGGAACGTTTTCACTCACCGATGTCATGCTGTTTCGTCATTGCGATGATGCAGGTGCACCTGGTGGAGAATGTGAAGCAGAGGGATGAGAAGTACTGGCTTCCTGGACAGCCCGAAGAGGCCTACTTCTGCGTGCGGGTATGAAACTCCACGGGTTCGTGTCGGAAGCAGTTCCTCGCGCAGACCTGCTGCTGAAGCCGGAGTGTTTGACCTTACATCTCGCAAGCCCCTTGTTGCACTGCTTTTTGGTATTCGGTGCCAAGCACAGAAATTAGAGGAAATATTTTCTTGTAAAAACCGCACAATACGCAGCGAGAAGAAAGTCGTGGCACTTTTCGCTTGTTGCTAAACGTGGGTGTTGCTGCAAGCACCGCTGCCAGGGAGGAAGACGCGTGCTGCTGGTGGAGGGTGGTGTAACGTTTCGTCCAAGGGTTAAGGTTAGCAACGTTGCACGCCATGACCGCTGTTCAATGTTGAGGTAGATAACTCACTTTTACCTGCCTGTCCTCTTGGTTCCTGCGCGACCCTCCCGTTTCCCGCCTTGAATAAAGCTGGACCGAGTGCGACGGATCACCAAGTTCCGCCTTCAAAACCGCTACAGCGAAGAGTTCGAGGTCGCCGTTCGTCGCACTAGGAGAGAAGAGTGGCAGGTGCATCACGGCTAGTCACGGGTAGTCACCTACGATTGAAATGCGTACAGACTCTGGGGTTATTGGTTTGTCTTTGGTGTTTCGAAGTCGTGTACAAGTATAAATATAAGTAGATGGTTAGTCCGTGTTCTAGGGCGTGTACGTGACTTGAGTCGAAGAATGTGCATATGGCACCTTACAGTGTATGGCAAGGAACCATGTAGACACCCTACCGAGCTTCGTTCCATGACATGAAAAGACTGCGTACAGCTGTAGTGTCGACACGCGACGAATTTGTTGTTCTCACGTGACGACGAATTTGTTGTTCTCACGTGGCGATGGCGAATGCGAAAGACTTAACACGGGTGTTATTTTCGTATTTGCGTCCATTTGTCGTCTTCGTTTTGTGTTGCGTTTGACTTTGACGTTGTTGGGGGCCGACTTTGTTAATAAGCCTGCTGCCCTCTGCTGTTTGCATCAGTGGCTTCCTAGGTTCGGGCGAGGGCTGTGTGGAGCTATGATGTGTGTATCTGTGAACGAGTGTGCAGAGAGAGTCATATTGGCATTCGCATTTAGCGCATGGCATATTTTTCGTGTTTTGGCCCCCTTCCACCAGGGACCTTGGTTTTACCCGCTGACACTGACGTCTTTTCATTGGTCAGCTGGTTAGCGCGGTCGATGCTAGTAAGAGAAAGACAAACACACGCACACACGGACAGACGCGGCCTGCTTGCGCCTCTTGCTTCCCGGGAGAACGTGTACTCATATTCATCCCTTTTGCTCGGAAAACCGTGCCTTTGCTCCTCTTCCGATGGCTTCCATTCCCCCCCGCATCCAACAATCGAAGCATGTGATAAACTGCTGCTGCTGTGTTTTGTAACGATTGGCTTACTGTTTTCCCGCACCCCCACACGCTCGCAGGTTATCGTTCCGCGCCAGACCAGCGGCGGTCACAAAGACGTAAAGTCGCTTGACCTGACACGGAAGCGAGTTAAGGCCAGGCACGTCAAGATTTCCCTCAGAGGTCGCAAGAGATCTTGCTACAACACGTCATGCTACTGGGTAGAGCTGCTCGGATTTTGAGCAGTACATGTGGATGAGCGTTTTTCAACCTACATAGTGTGTCGGGGTCGGGCGGGGGAGGGGGGGGGGGATCAAGAAACGTCATGTGCCAGTTGTGGGGGTGTTGTGTTGTACGGTTTTTTTTTTGGTGAATGCAGTACGTTAGCGATGTGGTATGCATAGCTCGCGACATTTTGTGAGGTTTGTCGCCGTGAGGAAGCGGAAGAATAAGATACCACAGTACGTACTCTCGATTCGCTGGGGCGTGCCATGCTGACAGACAGGACTTTACCTCGTCGTCAGAAAGACTCGCCCGCCTGTCTTTGGCTATAAAATAGATAAGTAAATAGGGGTGGCGGATGGTGAAGTCGTCCCGGATTGATGAGCGCTTGGAGTGCTACTAAATAGTATATATCATACCATATCATCGTATCATGTCATTTCTATCTGTAGGTCGGGCGGGCGGGCGAGTTACGAGCGGCGTGACCGAGAGAGAGCAGCAGTGCGTCGTACCGTAGAGGCTCCGCGCGATGCGATGTGTCGAACGAAGGGAGGCTTGCAGGCTTGCGATGGGATGGGGAAAGAGAGGAAGACATCCTCCGGCTCTCCCACATTCTCGTGTGTGGTGGTGACATGCGAAGTACCCTGTGTGTTTCTCAAAGTTTTGTGCAGGGGAAGGGAGGAAGACAGGTAGGTTACGGTAATATAGTGGGCCATAGCAACGATCGTTTAGCCAGCGCGATCCGATAGAAGGATAAGGAAGGGGGCCTGTCTTTCTGGCGTTCATCCATCCATATGGTCAGTGTGCCCCGCGCACACCGCTGGCAGGGTAGATTGTTCACGGTTCATGTCAAGAGCAAGGGATGCAGTGTCAGTGGCGTGCGGCCAACAGCACTACTTTCGGCGAGCCCTGCTCAGGACATACAAGGGTTGTTCGTTTTGTTTGCATCGCGATAGGTTTGTTTTTCTGGTGTGTCCACCTGGGGCCTTATATATATATCATCCCGTTTGTGTGGAGAGGATAGGCAATATACATAGAGCTGAGTTTGTGGTTGTTCTTGTTTATTTTGTGGGGCCGTCTAGCAGCAGCGCAGATTTTACTTGCAATTATGTTCCCATGATACCACTTAGGTTGCGCGTTTTCCTTTTTGAAGGCACATACCGCGCGCACGGCACGAAGGAGACATGATGCACACTGTTAGAGCCAGGTAGTGGTTCTCACGTATGAGGCACGGTTCGTTTTTGTCCTCTGCCGCATGTAGAGTGTTCCTCGCCTTGCTGAGGGCGATGTCACCGCCTACAGAACGCGTGTTGTGGAGCAGGTATGCGGCGCGCAAAACATGCGCGGTGTACGCCTGCACACATTTAAGTATTAATTCCGTATTTGGTGTCAGTGCTTCAGCCCCGTGCGCATTTCGGAACAAGATGTAATAAAGTTGGTGTGAACGTGTTGCGATTTGCTACTTGGTAACCGTTTCTTGGTGGTGAGTGAAGAATATTCGGCCGAATTGTGGTGATTTTTATTTCGCACGGATGTGCAATGAGAGATGGATGGATGTGTCTACGGTTGGTTGCGGGACGAGTTGAAGGTGTGAGTGAGCATGTTCATGCAAACCACGGTGGATGTTATCTTTGTATGTTTTCATGAGGGTGGGGTAAGAACACCACACGACACAACAAACATGTGTACATGCATAATATGTATCCTGATAACCGAGAAAAAGCCGAACAAGTGCAGGTTCCTAGGCATCGCGGGAGACGGAAGATGACGGGTGCGCCCCACAACGGTACCCCATGCATGGGGTCGGCTACATCCCGTAAAGGGCGGGAAGATCGCACCCCCCCTAGACGGACTTCCAAAGATCGATTGCTCCGAAACCAAGGGGGAGCGTTAAGAGCCCGATACGTCTACGGAAAGCCGCCGACGAGATGCTTCCAATACCGGCACTTTTGGTGTTGATGTTGGCACAAGCTTGGTTGTGGAGCAATCGAGTTTTGAAAATCAGTATACTAGGCGGGATGCATGCCATCTCTCCTCTCCGCCTCTTACGGTAGCTAAGAGCAATAGCTAAGAGCCAAGCAGCGGTGTTGGTCGTGCTGTCACTAACATCACGGCTGTGCGTCGACGATCGCCTGCTGCGGTGTGCTCCACCACTTGCCGTCACCAACAACCCCTGGCGCTCAATACATGTGCTGGCTTCAGTACTCATACCCTGAAACGAGATAGGAAGGACAAAGTCTTTCTACCTCGCCTGCGGCGCAAACGGATAAATGATAACCTGGAAATCAATCAACCCCCTAACCCAGCACACAACCTTCGTAAAGATCCATCTCGAGTAACGCCCCTTTACCAGCTCGAATCCCTGACCTCACTCCGCCCACTGTCGTAACCAGCTTGTCGCCTTATCGCGAGGTCGCTTGACCAAATTATGTGCTCCATCCTCTAACACACACACACCACTGCCTTCACGTCACCGCACCATCATCATGCTCTACGCACACATCCGCGGGACGTCAGACCTGTACATACTTACACCTATGCACGCGAGGTAAAAACTCGCAAGACTCAAAGAACGCATACATATAATCCCGCCTTTTTGAGTAGACTCCCCACTTCTGCGCCACATAATTGGTCTGAGGGAGACGGGTGAACAAACCTATTCATACCAAGTACGTACACACGCTACAGGCGTCAACGCCGCGAAGGACAAAGATGTGCCCGCATTGTGCCTATTGGCCCAACACCAATGCCGCAGCAGCTGAATTCTGATTGGTCAGGCGTGTAGCGAACTCATTCGCGGAAGCGCACTCATAGAAACCTTTGCTCAGCAACCTAACTGACCTTGTCGATAACTCTGGGCGCGCCTCGCTTCCTCGAGACACTACTGACTGCGACCTACCGTACCGTAGTTTTGGCGGCCCCTTGGTCGTCGTCTCGACCTGCACTAACGAATATTCGAGCAAAAAAATCATTTACGAGGAAGCCCGTCGCCGTACAGGGCATGTAGAGCGTCTTCGTAGGCTAAAGGAAGGTGGTCCACGATGGCCGTGTCAACCATGAGAAGCCTCGCGAACTGGAAAATGAACGAACGACAGGCAGGCGAGGAGCAAGCAAAGGGGTGTGCGGAGCTTGGTCAAGGTAGGTGGTTTCTTGCTTGTGGCGTAAGGCCTGGAACGTGCCACCTGCCATGCCCTGTGAGGCATCGTTGAGTATTATTTCCCCCCCTGTTGTGCGTCCCCCCCCCCCGTATCGCAACCATGTTTGCCATCGGGGTTGGGTTTTCGTCGCTTGGCAACGACGTTGTAAAACAGGCCGCCCCCCCTAGTGTTTGTCATCGGGGTTGGGTTTTCGTCGCTTGGCAGCGATGTTGTAAAACAAGCCGATCACTTCGTGAGCTCAGCAACCAGGGTACCGCTTTTTTTTGCCTTTGTTTTTTTTTTTGCGGTAACCTTGAATGGTGGTCGAGTAGATTATGTTGTGCGGGGTCGAGAACCCTCACTCCGCGCAAAGGGGATAATCGCACGTTGTGTTAAAATGGTCAAGCACCGTCGAGGCAGTTACACAGCGCTTACAACTGTCTCTGGAAGTGAAAGCTCCAGAAAATGAATGAAGCCATACGCAGCTAGCTGCCATCCGTACGCAAGGAAGTAACCACAAGATGCCGAACACCCTTAGCAGGATGCAGCGCACCCTTCATGCGCCTCGCCGAATACCTCACGGCGCTTCGCGCTTGGTGATGTGAGAGCCTGGTCCGGTGAGAACCCGGCGTGCTCCGTCCTGGCCTTGTAGGGATGCGAGGTCAAAGGTCTAACGACTACGGCATGCACGACTACGAGTACACCCCCCCCTTGTTGTGCGTGCATAAGAAGTTGGTTGAAAAGGCGGAAAGTGATATCGGTAGGACAGATAGACTAGGGACGACATTTTTGAGCGACCTTTGGCAAAGTAGGAAGGAACGATTGGCCATCGGTGATCGGTCCTGTGGGAACAATGCTCCGTCCTCTCGAGGACGCGTGGTCAATGGTCTAACCGCTAAGGCATGCAAAACATAAGAGTACGCCCCCCCTGTTGTGGGTGCTGTCTGCCTGTTTTGGCCACCCGTCGGCTGTCGACGTTCTATACATCGTACATTTTCCGTCATAGACATCGCTCCCATTTATGCTGCTTAGTGAACGAACCAAACTCGTTGGTTACACTTGGCCAACCTCCTAAACACTTCACCATAATCCCGTTCCCTGACCCACATCTCTCCTTCCCCTACATGTGCGGTGTGTGTATCAAGCCATTCTTCTATCCAGTGTTCTCACAGAGTGGCCGTTTCATAAGATAGGTGCAATTTTGGAAGGGACACGTCTGACAGCGGCGCCCACGGAGCCTGACAATTGCTTTTGGTTTGGGAACTCCACAAACCAGCCGCCGTCTAACGCCGTCACATACACTTGTAGGCTGATGCAGCAGGTCTGGGGAGAACGAAGCACACTACGCGAGGCGACCGGTATAACTTGCGCAAGAGACGCTGCCGATGTTTGCATTGGTAAAATGCTTGACTTGACTGAGTATGTATGTATGCCCCTTGGCCTTACTTTTTGTTCAGCAAGATCTCAAGCGTCACTAGGTACAAATTCACACATACAGCAGCAGCAACGACAAATGAGTTTTCCTAACAACACAAACACAAACACAACAGGGGATTTCTCGCCGCCATGCGGTCACGACAGCAAACCCGCTCCAAAGTTCACACACACATACACACACACACAGACACACACACACATACACACAGACACACCTCTTCCGGCTGCTGCCTCTCCATCCAGTACAGCTTCGATCTCAAGCCCAAGGGGTTCGCAGAGCACACACCAGCGGAGGCAGCGGCGGCGCTCTCCGGCCCCAATTTTCTTATGTGGTAAATTGTCCCAGGAATCAACAGCCTAGTGTACCGATCTCCGCTCCCGCCGTCCGCCTCACCCCCCCCACCGCACTCGGAGGAAGTCTTGGACACTTCACGCTCGCGGCCCGTCCTCCAGGCATCCTCAGATGCCATTCTTGGCCGAACGCCGCCGCCCCTGTCGCGTTTTCGGTCAGCCCCCCTTGCCGCCCCAGTCTCCGTAAACCCCTCTGCAAGCTTGTTTCGAACGAAGTCCTCTACCGGGTGGCCGCCCGTCGCGCCCGCGCCCCGCTTGCCCCCCGCGCCGCGATGGCTGCTACGGTAGTCCCCCCGCTTGTTGTTGCCCCCCCGAGAGCGTGTTCGGTGGAGGATTGTTGCGTAGCGATAGGCCACTCGCATCCCGACGTCGCCACGGCCGTCGTCGTGGATTGACAACCGCGGACGGTGCTCGTTGACGAGGTAACCGAGACGCTGCGGTAAGCTCGCCTGCCAACCCCAACGAAACACAAACAAACGGCCGGAGAAACGCGCGGGCATAGCGAAGCGTGAAGATGTAACAAAAACTGCTGGGAAGAGCGAAGTGGGATACGAGAGTGCAGTGTTTCACATGAGGCGGGAGGCCGATCGGACCAACCTCTGCACGCGTGTACATGGCAAGACCATGCGGTACAACATCAAATATAGTACTTGTTGCGGCAGAACAGCGTACAGGTTGAACGACATAATATAATCCGCCACTTACCATTTGCTTTCCCCCCCGTCCTCTTGTTGTGTCGCTTGCGGATGCAATGAAATCATCACGATGGCCCTCACCAAACGACAACGCCTTGAACAAACAAACTTCCACCCCCCCAGAAACACTCCCAAACCGCCCCCGTCTCGCCCCACCACCACCTACACGAGCCACAACCCAACGCGCAACGTGTCAGGACGTCAAGTCGATCACCAACTCACGCCGATTCCTTCCACCTCCTTCAGGTCGCGGAACAGCTCGTACGCGCTGGCCAAAGACATCCTGCAGACCATGTCATTGCCGAAGACGAAGGATCGGATCGCCCTTTTCGTTTCTCTCGAGAGCTTATCCAGAGGGCCGAAAACCGGCGGGGGCGCGAAGGCGTAGCAAAGCACCCGGGTAGAGCCCAAACCGAGCTCGCTCTTCCTTCGAAGGAGCATCATCGTCAGCAGTATTGAGACTCCTAGACCAGGGCAGTAGGGCGGGCGAGCGTGGCGAGGGGGGCGCGCGGTTGGAAGGTGTTGGTCCAAAAAGAGAGTGCGCACTTTTACGGAAAAGGTACATATGCATGTATCGATTATGGTGACCACTTTGCCTGGTCCTGTGGTTTACCTATATACCTCCCTTGACTACGCGGACAGGTGGGGTAACTGTATAGATCATCAAACCCGTCAGGGACCATGTGCGTAAAAAAATTCGCCACGCGCGACTGCATCTCGAATGCGCCCCTCGTAGGGCCCGTCTCCATATCAGAAGTCGCCATGAAAATAGCATCTATACGGATGGGCCCGCACCCATCGTATGTTACATACAACGACCGGCCCTTGAAATCACAGACAGGACTCCTGAGTTGCTACGAGATAAGGGTAAGTCAAAAGATGGGACCGACTCATACAAAAAAAAAAAAAACGATTTCGTAGAGAACGTTTTAATGACCCTGCTCGCACCTCCACCGAGGCTGTGACCGGTGACTACCAGCCGGTATCCCCTGTGCCGGTTGAGTTGTTGAAGCACGTCACTCTTCGCATCGGCCAGAAGCATCTCCGCTCCCTGGCGCAGACCGCGGTGGCATGATCCTCCCATGAAGTCTTGACGGCGAACATGTTAACGGGATTATGGACAGCGTCAGCGTCCGAGAGACAACGGGGAGGAGGAAAGCGGGCGAGCAAAGAGAAAAGAGGACACGGTCAAGTAGGGATAGGAGGGGCGAGTGGGAAAGGGGAAAAGGGGATAGCGAGGGGACTGCATAGCGGCAATAGGGTTCTTGGAAGCCATAATATGATAGCACCTATGATAGCTGAAGAAAACAAACACCCCAAACACCGCCGTACAGTCAGTAGTCATGCCGACAATCCGGCCACGCTCTCTCAGAAGCACCAACCCCAACACCAACACTAACACCAGCCAAACGAATCGCCCGGGGAACACAAGGCGAATCATAGTCACTACACCGGCGGGCGGCAAGATTCAACACCCCTCCCCGCCCCGAAATAACTAAATAGATATCCTCGTGTACAGCTACGGCTCCAGCTGCTGCGTTGCACGCCGATATATGTAAGCCTAACGAGCGACGCTATATACTTCCAGGTTGACCTTCTGACAACAAAAGTACGAGAAAGACATTGGGATACAAATATCAACCCTTGTCTGTTTTCTGTCGCACTATCCCACCTGCGCTATCGCACACCAAGTCGGTGACCGTGTCCTGCATGGAGAATGTCCCACGGATAGACAGCACGACGCTTTCGGTGGCGTGGTCGACTGTCAGCACGTACGCCGGCATGTGGAGTTCGCGCTCCCCCAAAATGTTCATCTTCACCAGGTCCGAGTCCTGGATGCCGCAGTGCCTGAGTTTGATCGTGTTCGGTCACATTCGGCGTCCAAGCAAAACTGTCACGGCAAACCAAGTTAAGTAATTTCGTCAAACGGTGGTGGCGGCAAAGATGAGATGACAGTGCGTACAACCATACAGGACACGCTCGAGAAGGACGAAAGGATTGACAAATCGCTGTTACAGTTAACAGCAGTAGCTGAACGAGATCGCCACAACGCATCCCGGTACATCCAGTGGGCAGCAGCTTGTACACAGCTCTGCGAACCGGGGCCAATCACCATCACCATCATCGCTTGCACTGTCACAAACGACACACACACACACACCACAGCAGTCCCGCCAGCCTCAACCCTCTGTGGAAGGTCCACGCTGTTGCCAGCTAGCCGCAGGGTCTTCTTTTCACATCCGTTGAACGAAATCTACGCGTAACAGAGTCCCTGACGTCGCTGTTGCGATGGACTGCATTCTTTTGGTGGGTCTTGAGCGACCCGTCAAGAGAACACAACTGCAAAGATGATGTAACAAAAGACTGGAATGGCAGACATGCAGACATGGACATCAAAATAGATAAACACCGAACGCAGCGGGGCTCAGTGCCTTGGCTGCTCTGCTCCGTGCTTCGTGTTGTTCTCACTTGGCGATGCACCACTTGTTGAGCTCCAGGACAGAGAACTTGTGCACCGGAGGCCATCCAGAGTCCCAGCTCATCACGTTAGCGCCCTGAAGCATTCAGCCCGATTAAACCACACAAACAAGAACACATAGAGAGAGCCAAAGCGCAGCACGAGAAAGATACAAGGCGGAGAACCATCACGACAGGCTTCTTCCATACATTATATTCACGATGATACTACTATACCATGGTATGGGAAAAGGGAGGTGACAAGAGCGAGGTTCAAGCTTGACTCACGACCATCTCAGGCGGCATCAAGATATAAACATCGGCCATTTACCACCCTGCCTACCATAGCGCACGAAGAGGAAAATATCATGAGAGACATGCAGCACATGGCACCGGTGAGTGGACACCGATAGTCTTTCGGGCAGCGGAGAGCGAACGGCGGCATGCTGCTGTTCAGGAATCGATTACCGCGGGCTTCAAAGCGTCCCGCGGTCAACAGACGGTATGGGAAGGGGGCAAGGGTTACGGGAATACCGGACTACTGGATTGCCGGATTACCTTGAGCATGAGTATCCCATACGCGGCGCTCGCAAAGCGCATGTACCTCGCGGCCTCCTTACCGACAGCTTCATCACTCGGCAAAAGGTTAGCCTTCGACCTGTCAACAGGCGACGCCAGACGGGAAGCGATATACGGGAAAGAGATAAGAAAAAGGGTCATGAGTAAGCGTTCATTCTATCGTCGACACTCTGTCATTGGCAATTTCAAACGACCCAGCCTACTCTCTGCAAGCGTTGAGCGAAGTGGTAACCCTGAAAGGTTTGGACAGCAGACAACAGGTACCGGTTCACTAATGCCACAGGCAGCCTGCGAGCCTCTTGCGAACCAGCGGGGCGTGGTCCGGACGCGAAATCGACAGGCAGACAGCGGAAAGCTCCACGGATTTTCGCGAAGACAAAAGGGCCATCTTACCACTAAACCAGGAGCACACGCTTCTTCAGGACACCCGCGACACGTGTCCGAACCAGAACTCAAACCAACAGACACAAAAACAAACACACAACACGATCGGTCGACCGGCTCGCACGCGCAAGGCGCGCACGCCAGCATCCGTGGCAGGCACTCACCCAGCCTTGGGTGGGGCTTGCAGTGACGCGGCTCTCTCGTGGACCGTGTTGAGAACTAAAAGGTTGACCTAGGGTTGGCAGCAACATGAGAAGAAGCAGAGTGGAGCGAGAGATGGGCGGGATAACTGAAGAGGCCAGGAGGTGGGTTTCGTTTCACAACAGTTTCATCTCTATCAACACACTAGATTCCACGATACGTCAACAGCGAATTCATAGGGTTGGTTGCATGTGCATGACGACCAAGTTGTGTTTCTGCTGACCTACCTCCGTTACGGAATCAACCCGCAGGGAACCGGTTGAATACCATTCCACAATCTGTTCGTGTTTAAAGTTAGTGGTACAGGAAGACACGCATACTGTAAAATTTCTCACCAAGGCGTTGGGGACCCGATCTCTCTTCCAATCCCACTTTACGTCGGTACGAAGGTCTCTCTCGAACGCCGCCACTACCCCCTTGATACTCTGCAACGCTTCTCCCAGTTCCGGGCTGATGAAAGAGCCTGGACATGTTATGGTAGATGTTGCAGTATAGTGTCAGCACCAAGGGCTTTCACTGCGGGCATTCGGCAAGTGAGATCGTGACCTTGTAAATGTAGTTATGTTATACATCAGGGTTCACCGATGGACTATACGAATACAAACACATAACTATGTGCCTCCCCCTCCCTACTGCTTGAGCTTTTCGTCCTTCGAGGTCGAGGATGTAATATGCGATCGTCGGCCCACCTGTAGCCTATCTTGTACTTGTGCACGTCTACGGCTTTCGCACCCATTTTTTGGAACAATAGTGCGTGCTACACGTACACCTCCGCGAATTCCTCGATGGCAATCCCCGTGGTTTGGGGAAGATGTGCGTAGAAGAAGAGCAACCCACGGTACCCCACGTATGTACTCGCACACTTTCAAGGCCAAGCTGGGTTCAGGTAGGATTTCCCGCCCGTACTTCGCTTTGCTGTCAAGCACATGCTACGTCGGCCGCAGCAGCAGCAGCAGCGACCATACTCGACGTAAAATGTGGTGGACACCGCGCGGCTGGATGGTATGATCATGTGTCGAATCCGTTCGGTTGGGGTTCGCAAATTCGTCAGCTGAGCCCCCCGTCCCCCCTCTCCTCCCGCCAACGCTACACCCTTTCCCTTTCCTCAACTCCCCCGGTACAGTATCTTGGCTTGCTCGAGTTGTTAAATACGCGAGTGGTAGAGGGTTAGCCCACCCTCGCCACGCCCAAACACATGGGGCCTCCCCCAACCTGAACCACCCATCCCTGCGGCAGTGATGTGTGATGTGTTTACACATCGACTGCCGCAGGGATGCGTGGTGCAACTTGAGGGGAACCCCATCTACCTGGACGTGACGAGGGGGGGCTAGCCCTCCCGCGTATTTAACAACTCGAGTAAGCCCAGGGCTAACGTATGGTGAGCAGCGCACATTGATATCAACGGTTTGATGGGTGATATATTGGTGAGTGTACTCAGAGCAATATATAAAACGTGAATGAACTGCTTTGCTTAGTTCGTGCACCTCTTTTTCAGGCAAGAGGCAAGCGCGCCCAGGAAGACTTGGGCGTTTGTTTTATTCTGTTGTGAAGATTCTATTGTGCAGACAGGAGAAAGACGAAGGGGGGTTCCTTTCGTCGCCCCGACAGAGCACCCCTGCGTGACAGCGTTATCTCTTGCAACACTTGAGTAATTTTTTTTAGTCAAACGTTGGTTGGGTTTTGTGAAGTGCCCGAAAGCTCTGGTGTATATCTGTATATCTCGCCCCCATTTCGAGGAAGAAGAGAGTGGACTATCGTAGGTTGCATAAGACACCACACCCCCTGGACCCATTTCCCAAGCTCGACTACTCCACGACCAAGAGGATGCCGAAGGCAAACGATAGATGTTCGGAAAGCTCTCCACGGCACGGTTCCAACTCCGCCATTTTCGGCACGGTCAGTGCTTACCCAGCCGAGTGATCAAGCCTTGAAAATCGGCCCGGGTGTGTGTGATATCTCATGCAACCTACGGTATGTTGCACCTTATTCGTACGTAGCTAGGCAGCGCTTCTTCTCACACACGGCACACATGTAGCATTCACATCCAACGCAAAGGTACGCTGCCTGTGGAAGTACCTTACCGCCGTACAGCAGTAGCGCGTGCGTAAGATACCACACCCCCTGGCCCGACTCTTAAAACCCGCTTCACAAACGAAGAGATGCAAATACAACGATACGTATTCGGAAAGGTCTCCACGAGAGGGTTCCTACGTTCCTACGCTGCCATTTCCGGCACCGTCACTGCTCTTGCTGCCGAGCAATCGGGCTTGAAAATTGAAAATTGGTCTAGGCGGGGTGGTATCTTACGCAACCTGTAGCGGTGCTACTTGCCAGGCACTCTGCTGCTGTTTCTTGCTCAAATATCATGTAGCAGCGAAAGCAAAGAGATGCCCGCTGAAAGGTCTTTCTCACGTGCGATTTGGTTGAGTAGGCGAGTGTTCTCCGCCCATTCCCATCCCGCGTAAGCGACAGGGACACCGACCAAGGTGGACATTAGCCCGACTGCAACAACAGTCCTCGTCCTCGAGGCATGCATGCTTGTGCCTGCCGGCTGATGCTGGTAGTTGCCCGACCTCTTACGTTTGAAGGGAATGCTTCATTGCGGCCCCCCGCTCAACCTCTTCTCCGTGTTCCCTGTCAATACACTAGCACCTAGCCTTTTCGGCCGTAGAGACTGCCTGTGGGCACGGCGGTGCCAGGGTCGGTGTGGTCTGGCTGTGGGTCTTTTTGAGGGGGCTCGCGAAGCGCAGGGCTTTGATGCACCACCATCCCCCCCACGTGTCTCCCGTTGTGGGCGTCTTTGTTTTTCTCGATGCTTTCGAAATTTATTTGTCAATATTTTGCGTACCCCCTTTGCTCGCCAAGGGGGAGGGGAAAAGAGCGGAGACAAGGCAGGGCAACACCACACACGCCCCCGGTGTACTCCTTACGATCAGTATAAACATCAGCCACCCAACAGACAGAAATATATAAACTCTGTCTGCCCCCCACTACCGCTGATAAAAAACCACACCTGGTACCACCGGCTTGTTCATACTGAAACCACGAGAGAACCCCACAAGGCCCCATCACTATTATTATCGCCATTCGGCGAAAAACCCGGGCCACCAAAGAACAACCCATTTTCTCGTCTCTCGCTACTCTCTGTTCCCCTGACCTTCCCATCGCATTGCAGAAAACACACACATACATGTCACCAGGACCCCACACACACATAATTAATCATCATATAATGTATATGCATGCATGCGTGTCCACCAATCAATCAGACGCGTCACGCACGCAACGGGGAAGCGCGCAGCACCAACGTAGCCACACACAGCAGCCAAAGAGTGCACTCCCCCAACCATGCAACGGTCCGATACCCACAACAACATGCGTCCTGCATATATATATACAACCTGAAATAAATGCGATATACACAAATCCCACTCAAAAATAAATGGGACGAGCACCCTCGGAACCGCGCCCAGCATACTATACATACATAGTATAGGCACACGCAACCCCGACTGCGGCTACACAGTGAGTCCCCCCGACAGGCAATCACGTGGCACACAACGCCGCTGCTTCTATTTCCATGTCCACTGACACCCCCAAAAGCAAGGGTGGGTGGTGGGTGGGAAAAAGAAACGTCACGGCAGAAACAACCCTTGGCCACCACACACACGCACACACACAAAACACACACACATGCTCTCGCTCGCCCCCGGTAAACACGGCGAAGCGAGTAGACTGAAACCAGAAACCAGCACGCTCGTCCGCTTCCTGCTTTCTGATTGGCCAACGGTTTATTTCTGCCGCTTCTCACAAAACGCAGATAGATTTCCCTTACTTCGTCAGTCAATCTTTCGCTCTTTTAGCATCGACCACGCTATAATATGCATACAGCAGTATGTACGTGTGTGTAAATAATATGGAATGGTACCCCCCCCCCCCCCCCCCCCCCCCCC